>NW_010579975.1:171550-183210 GCF_000705375.1 Tinamus guttatus
ATGTGGCTAAGAAACATTCATATGACTCCATTTAGTGGTAAGCGATGACTTGCTTTGGACAAAGAATTTGATTTACTGTTACAAATGGGGAACATTGGGAAAATCATGATGAGCCCAGCAAGACTTACTAGCTATGTGTAGAGCCATTCTTTCAGCGGTAGTATTCACAGCTGCCTTGACTGTGCTCAGAATGCTCCAATGTACTCCTCTTTTCATATAATGCTGGTCTCTTGATACTCAAAATCACATTTTGCAGGGGTGGGACGGGGAGGGAAAGCCTTCTGACAGAACTTGAAAGTTCATTTATCCTCCAAAATCACTCCCAGCTATACAAGCATAACCCTCTTCATGATTATTTTATATTCAGTAACACTGTTAATATCTTGGCATACTACCAGATACATTTTAGGGCTATTATAGTGGTATGAGAATGTTTTCAAAATATTGCTTTTCCAGTTTCCAAAGAAAAAATGCATTTCTCTCATAATTCTCAAATTCATTCATTACAGCTCAGCTAATAAAAATAAATATTTAGCATAAACATGAGGGCCTTAATATTTGCCTGCAGTACAGGGACTACTAACACAGTTGCTAAATGAATGTACATTAAAAGACACGGATACTGATGCTAAAGAGACATTCACCCATGTTTAGCTCTGTGGATATGACTAATCCCATGGAAAGCAAGGGAACTACTCATTTTATTAAACAAGTGCTCACGTCTTGCAAAAACAGGTCTTATGCTTTAACGGGATATCACAGAAGCTACGGCTGAACCGGGCGGGGAAATCCTTTTGTTATATAATTGTCTCCCTTTAGACTTTCAGAACCCTAGAAAGGTGTTTTTAAAGCCTTATGCTGATATATCAAAGGGAATTACTCTTAATTACTGTTGGTCCTGTAATGCCTAAGGGCCCTTCTGTGCTAGATGCTGTACATACAAAGTAGTAGGCGGTCAATGCCTTGAAGATCTTACCAACAAAGAGCTTGTTGAGACTGGTAATATTCCCAACACAGCTACAGTAGCTTGATGGTACCCCTGCAGTTATAGGAGAATAACCATGTAAGTGAAAATCCTCTTGCAAAGAAACTCCTCTCTGTAGCTGTGTCCTAGGAAGCAGGAGGGTGGAATGAGAAGAGATGTAGCACCCGAAGTGTCTCAAGTGGAATAAGGACTGCATGAGCAACAATTGGATTTGAGACTTTTTTGGGGTTTGGTTTGATTTTGTATCGGAGGGGGCAAGTCTTGTTGAGAAAGGAGATGAACGAATGAGAAGGAAATTCTGAGGGCAACAAGAGGCTAAAAAGAGCAGTGGAGAAGACAGGGAGAAGGCCAGGTGAGGATGGAGTTGAGGTGAAAAGCCCACAGCTGTGAGTGAAACATGTGAAGGCTAACATCTAATCGGTGCACAGTCAGATTGCGGCAGTTTCAAGGCAGTAGGTACGTTCTGACCAGCTTTGGAAATTAGGGTAAAGAGCTCTTTTTTCTAAGTATTGTGATCAGTCTTTTAAGCAAGAAAACACTTTTTCCATTTTTTTGTCCCAGATGAATTTTTGTCTGTGCTCCAGGTAAAGCCAGGCACATTCTCACTGTTGGTCAGAGACTCTGAATAAACACTGATCAGAAAGTGGTGAGGCATTTTTGGGAGGCCCTAGATACTTCATAAGGGAGGAACAAAGGGAATGCAGAAAGGAAGAGGAGCCAGAAAAGGAGTTTTGTGAAACTCAGACAGGTGGAGAACAAATCCGCGATCATGGCTAGTTAAGGGCCGACTTAGCAGAACTTTTAGATAAATAGCAGAGTAATAAAAAGACATTAGAAAATGAGTGTCAAGGTGTTCCAGTCACTGAACCTGACTGGGACCATGCAGGAAGATGCTGTACTAGACAAGTACCTAATACTGAGAAGTCTCCACTCTGTGGTAGACCCTCAGATAGAAGCCAGTACTACTTGAGTTGTAATTGCTTGGGCCATTAGATTACTTACCAGTTTTAGGGAGATGCTTCTTCATTTGCCTGCATTTCTGGCCAATTGCAGTCCCCTTTTATGATCATCTACAGTGCCTTCCTCCTGGAGCACCTCCTGTCCTGTCTCCTCTGGGAGGAGGCTGCTGGCACAGTGGTGCTACTCTAGGACTTCATAGAATCACAGAATCATAGAACGCTTAAGGTTGGAAGGGACCTCTAGAGATCATCTAGTCCAACCCCCCTGCACACGCAAGGTCACCTAGAGCACGTGGCACAGGACTGTGTCCAAGCGGGTTTTGAAGATCTCCAGAGAAGGAGACTCCACAACCTCTCTGGGCAGCCTGTTCCAGTGCTCTGTCACCCTCACTGTTAAAAAATTTTTCCTTAAGTTCATGTGGAACTTTTGGTGCTTCAGTTTGTGGCCATTACCTCTAGTTCTATCAGTGGCCACCACTGAAAAGAGGCCAGCACCATCCTCCTCACTGCCTCCCTTGAGGTACTTATAGACACTGATCAGATCCCCTCTCAGCCTTCTCTTCTCCAGGCTGAACAGGCCCAGCTCCCTCAGCCTCTCCTCATATGGCAGATGGTCTGTACTTCAGCACAAAAATGTGCAGCTGAAATAATGCATTTTCAAATTATACACTAATGTCACCGTATTTAGAAAAAGGCCAACAAAAATGTTTAAAAACAAATGGTTTGTGAAGGAAAACCCACATCCCTGTTTCATATGACTAAACGTGGTTATATTCAGAGCTGTGTTATAGCAACAAGGAAAAATGGATATTTTATCCTAAAATCTATAGATGCCTTGCAAATTGGCAAGTATGAAGAATGAACACTATTACTGTTAGTTTTGTGGCTTCATACTAAACTAGTTAACCTGGAATACTGGCAGTAGGAGACCATTAAAAACAGACCCCTTTACCCCAGAGCTGATGGCCTCTAGTGGACATACAGAAAGAAAAAAAGGGGGATTTCTTAGCTACCTAATTAGGACTCTTCAGTTTGTCACCTCAGGCCACCCATTTTTTCTTTAGTCTTAGATTGGAGATGACTGGTAAAGATCTGGTAAAGATTTTAGCAAAGTTCCTTCCTGGGATGACAAATCTCCAGGAGTTGCAGCCTACAGTCTTGTTTCTAGTATGATTTCTGCACTTTGGCTAGGTGAGGTTCTTGCTGAATTCAGCTATTTTGACTGTACGTAATTCAGCTATTTTGACTGTACGTGAGCTGATGATAGTTTTGGAAATTGGAATAACTTGGTCATGAGTTAACCACCTCTAGAATAACACAGAAGAGAGAGATTAAAGAGGAGGATTTGATCTAGCAGTATATGGTAAACAATAAGAGATGCTTTTTTAGCTGGTCTGGGGGCAGCAGATGTATGATACCACCTTCATTTTCTAGCTATGGTGAAGTTAGAAGTGTGTGAGAATAAAAGGAGAGAGCACAAGAGATACCTAATTTCTGCTGGCCTATCACAGGGTGAGGAGGCACATGGAAATGGTAAACTCCAATCCCATCCATTGTTTTATGGCCCTCTCCTTGTTTGAGACTAAATGCAGAGATAATGACAGTCTATTTGAGCTGGGGGGCATCTGGTATATTACCAAGCACCATAAATCAACATAGATGGTGCTATATCCCACATTTACTTGTAAATCCCCTTTGTTTGTTGGAGTACAGAAAGCAGGACTGATCCTGATATCAATCCTCATCTTATGTTTTCAAATATATCCAGAATGCTTACTTGTAAAATACAACAATGTAAGTATAGGATTGAATATTCTGTACTTGGCTGCTCCTTCAGCATACAGAAAGTGTGTTACATTTTTTGGCATAGGGTAAGTCCTAAGCATCTATATATACTTGGATCTCCACAGCCTTATCCTTAAACACTTTGTGTTCAACATATGTGAAATGATTCAGAAGTATTCTGTGGTGCCCTCCTGTCTGCCACATTCTGTCACACTCAGAGATAAAACAAAAACAAAACAAAACAAGAAACCTCAGGGCATTTTAAAGGAGCCACATGAGTGATATCCTGGACCTTTTATCCATTTCATGAAAGACATTAGCGACTGATAATGATAGCCTGTCAGATAACACTTGAGCCAAAAATTAATCTCTACTTGTTAGCTAAAAAGCATTTAGTGCAATACTAAAGTTTGAACGCTTGAAAAAATTCAACGAAGACAAGGCCATTTTTTTATCACCTTGATATGACTATGGTGGTGCTGTTCAAAAATGTTTACAATGTCACAGTGGAAACACAGTCAGTACAAAGTGACAGTACTGCAGAGAGCTATGCTGCTTTTAATAGCATCCATTGGGAATAGTTTTGAGAAGAGCAATAGTCTTTGAAGTTAATTTTCAAGGGTTCCAGCTGAAAGAAAATAAACAGAATAAAAGACATGGGGCTATTTTAAAGTTGAGGTATTATCCTGAGGTAAAATCTGTAATAAGTTTGTTAGAGATGCCTCACTGTTAGATTGTTTTATAGTATTTATACAGATAACAAAGAATGAAGAGTATTTGAAAATCAGAAAACAAAACTGATGTCACCATGTCATTAACCTAATGCTGTCTTCTCCTCTCTATTATCTCTCTGAATTCTGTCCTACACTTCTCATCTGTTTTATTGGCTTTATCTCTTGTGTTTATTATCTGATGAACTGCAAATGCTCCATTAGGATCACCAGTTAAGTTTTGTTCATCTCTCAAGTCACCATGGAGTGAAATGTGATTAATTTCCCTTAAACCTTTAATCACACTCCTCACTACTGAAAAGAGAAGTACATTTTTACTGGGAGGGGGAAACACGTCAGTAAAGAGAAGACCCATAGAAGCTGTGGCTTATTCATCCCCACCGTATAATGTATAGTTGGTGAGGAGGTCCTTCTTTTGGCTATATTGTCAGTATCTTCACCTCCAGAAATCATGTGAGCAGGAACAGTAATGATTTGTATTACACATAACCAAACTGAAATGATGGGAAAGCTCCTAAAGTGATAAAAAAAAAAAAAGGAGAGAATTTTAGTCTAGTTTAGTTTAGTCTAAACAGGATTTCCTTAAGATTTAAGCAGATATTTTTCCTTTAGGGAATTAAGATGCCATTTTAATGTCTATTTCCGGATATTTTACACATTGCTGCAATCACTTTCAGATGACTTAAACATATGCACAGTTATTATTGTTTATTCCTTCTGTCATCTTGTAGATTTTCATTCAGCTGCTCTTTATTTTGAAACCTCTTTGATGTATCTTGATTTAGGTCTTGCCAAACTGAGAACTCTTAATCAAGAGAACAAATACTTCAAAAAGACTTTCTGGCATTAAGTCTTTTTCTTTTTTTTTCCCTCTGTCTTTCTCTTTTTTTCTTTTTCCTTTTAACAGGAGAGCAGAAAGAGGGGGGAGAAGATTAAAACATGGATCCCACTTGTCACAATATGTGATGATACAAAGTATGGTACTACTTCCCAAATTTCTTAAGTATGTCTCTAAATCTTTTTGCTCTTGATGCAGCTCATCACAGAATTTTGGCCATTTGGGTTAGAAATCACCTTGTTAGTAGATACCACTGCCTTCCGCAGGGCTCTGAAAATTTCTTTCTGCTATGCACCCAGGCACCCAGACAACCTGACTGTTAGTTTTGGTAAAAATCAAAGTAGCTGCAGAAGCAGTAATCAGTGGAGGAGCTCTCTTATGGTCACTGTACCTTGGAAAGGGTAAGGAGCTCCTTGAGGTCTGAACTATATGTACAGGTAATTGAAGTAATACAGAGGGTGAATAATGTCTCCAAGACCACACATAGATCAGCACAACCTCAAAACCACATTGGAAATGTTATGATACTTACAGTGGAGCCTGGGGAGATCCTGGCTAAGGGAGGTCCCTCGTCGCCCTCCTGGCATGGGCTGTGTACCCTCATGCATCTGCACTGGACTACCCAAACTAGGATTTTTGTATTACCAGTTTTCCTTCCCTTTCCAGCTATTGTACTCCTCCCAGGCCATCTTTGTAGCACCTCATCCCTTCCTATTTTTAAGAGTAACCTCTTCCAGTTCTTACTGGGACTCTTCATACATAAACATCCTGACATCTATTTAACATTGCAATGCTGCTCCTAAGCACATTCCAGGTGGGTGCTCAGTGCTATCATGCATCTTTTTCCAACAGTACAGGGAGCTGCCTGTTTTGCAGTATTATTAGCCAGACTCAGACATCAAGGAACCAGTTGATCCTTCATGGTTTAAGGTTTAAATTAGAGGGAATCGGCTGTTTGGGATTAAACAGACAAGCATTCTGCTGAATCAGAGGAGAATTTGCCCTTCACTTCCAGATTCAGATTAATCCAGTCCATCTGAAGGCTTACAAAGCATGTGCTACCCAGACAAAGAAATCTAGAAGAGAGATCTGTTATGTCTTTAAGCAAAAAGGCTAATCTGATGTTTTGAAACTGACTTATTTTTTGACAGTGCGGAGGTCCATGATGTTTTATTACTTTATATTCTTTTACTGCCTGAGAGTTTCATCTTAATAATTTACCCTTAAGAAACCCAGTATTCTCAGGACAACTTTTTTTTTTTTTTTTTTTTTTTTAACTAATCCATGAATCCATTGAATGAACACTCTGAGGGTAAGGCAAGGTAATCGAGAAGGCAATGACATCCCACATGGGAGCCCTGTCATACAGAAGGATCTACTTGAATGCCCCTGGTCTGGCTTGTGCTATGTAGGCAGTGCTGGGATGGGCCCTCTGCAGCAAAGGCAGACTGAACTGACTGGATTTTTTCCTGAATGACTGGTATTTTTTCATTTTACGTCAATATCTCAGTCACTCTAACAATTATTTCCCCTTTTTCCTCTGTCTTAATGGTTCTTCTCCAAAAATTGCTATTTCTGATTAGAGAAGTACTAGCTCTTTGGTGTAATTATGCAGCCCCTTTTTGAAGTATCATGCACATCCGAAAAACTAAAGAAATGGGATTGCACTTCTAACATGAGCTTAATATAAAAACTTCCATGGACATGTAAGTCTGAATGCAAAACTACAACTAGGAACCTCAGCCAAATGAGATTGAAGGGTTTTGTACACAGAAATTGGCCGCTATACTTCTCTGTTTAGTTTATGGATTACGCTTTGAGCTGCTAACAATGGTAGATAAAGAAACACCCTTAAACATTTTGTTGTTATTTGCCAATTTCTGAATCACATCACATGATACAAATTTTTAAGATGAAATTATGTGGTGAGAAGAGTGATCAGAACAAGCTACCTGAAAAATATTGCTCAGGGATCCATGATATTTCATTGCATATATCTGAAAAGAATAAAAAGAGAACACACCAATTAGCAGTAATAACTCTAGCACTTACAGAGTTTGAATGGATTTCTTTTTGGTAGTTATTGGCAAACTTCTCAAATTATGCAAACACATCTCCCAGGTTATCTGTAGTTGTAGGCATTGAATCACTCACTTGAGCAATGGACAATTTAAGCAAAAATTCTACTCTAAGAAAAGAACTGAAAACCTGCTCTACTGCTGTTAATCTTGAATTAAGTCAATAAGGAGTTAATAATCTTGAGTTAAGTTAATAAGGAAAGAGAATGGTTTATGCATTAAAAAGATTTGGTTGAAATTTTTCCAATGAAGTATACTCCTGCTGGGAAATGCTATTACACTGAAAATGAAATTTTGGATTGAGATGTGTTGATAGTTAAATAAACTACATGAAAATACTGAATAGTGTAGATTATTGTTTTGAAATTAAAATTTGAAAAAGAACACACTGTATTATAAATCACAATATTATACCAAGAAGAAAGAGAGAGTTGTCACAAAATTAGGATAAAAAATTATGGTTTAGCAAACATGAATGTTCCAATCCTACAGGACAATTATTTCATACTATTTGCTCTAAGGAAAATTCAGAATTTTCTTCTTTTCTTAATTCAGAACTGAAACATGTTGTATGTACCAGTATTCTCCCCAGAATTATGTTGATTAGTTTTGATAATTTACAATATCATGTCTTTTAAGACTCATACCATATTCACTGAAGTTAAGCTTCAGCTTTCAGCCTTACCACTTATGGTAACTTTGTGCTTTGGTAATTTATGATTTTCTCAGCTGAATATATTAAGTGATAGACTCACCAGAGTGCCCAAGGACTAGGCAGAAAGGAAGCTGGCCTACATTCTTGACCTGAGAAATGATGCCTCCAATATAGGTTGGGAGACACTACCAGACCTTCATAATGGAGCATAAGCTGATACTGGCTATCTTTCCCTTGCAGATAAATTGAATGTATCCAGAACAGCTCACTCTAACAGCCTTCAGGAAGGCCAAACACATCAATGGCTTAAAAAAAAAGAGATATTTTGTTTTTATATTTCAAAGCATAAAAAAAATAGTTGAGTCTATTTTTCACTGAAGAACAAGGGAAAAGTTTCATGTGAAAAGATCGCCAAAATACTAACTGACTTCTGAAAGAAATTCTTAGATTTTAACACTGGCACATAAATCTTTGTTATATGGCACTTACTGTACTGGGGCTTCACATAGTTGCTGTTATTCTTACCATAAAAGTACTAAAAACAATACTCATTACTACTTTTGCTAAAAGCAGTAGGTGAAGATACTGCTAGCACAACTGGAAGAAATCAGTAAAGGAAACATGCAAGCTGGTGTGAGAAAATCTCCTGACAAGTGAGAAGTTGCAAGTAATAGAATAGTTCTTGAAGGGAAGTGGTAGCAACTTCATTGCTTAAAACGTGCAATCAAACAAGACAAGTTACTAAATAATAAACTGTAGAAGTACTTTAGATGAAAGGATTAGATAACTTTTAAATCTTTCTAACCTTTTTATAAAAGCAATTTAAGACAACGATTAAGTTGACTTCTTGGAAATTGCATGAAATTTGATCATTATTTCTAATATATTCTTTCATATAAATCACATCTATCAACATGTCTCACTAATATCATCCACTTGGGACCACATGTTTCGTAACAGGTATGGAGACCTCCTGATCGTGTTTTCTAAGCCTCCATCACCCAGCCTGGCAACTGGTAAATGTATGTGGAGACAGCTCTATAGCAAAAGCAATCTTAAGGCTGCCCAGCAGTTTAGAAAGGCTGATTTTTTTCTCTCTGATTTTGTCCTCATCATTGAGGTGACCATCTCAGACAAAATGAAATTAGGAAGTTGTGGAGCAAGAGCTGGGAAAATCAATGGAGTTCAAGGGGAAGTTGGTCAAGGGAAGAAGGGAGTCAGGAAGGTTACAGAGAAGCAAGAGTGTATGAAAAAAAAAAGGCTAAAAGGGGTCTACAGGTTCTCGAGGAATCTGAATTAGGAAAGTATTCTGGGAGGAAAAGGGCAGGGAGGTAAGGAGGTCTAGGGTAAGAGTTTACTGCCTCTGCTTGTTCATCCTCCCTGTTCCTCAGGGGCAGCCAGCTGGGGCCTGCAGGTGGGAGTCAGAAACTGGCTGCTCCAGCTCACATTCCCAGAGCAACCAGGCATTGTCCTGGCAAACCAGGTGCTGTCCTGGCTGGAACAGCAAGAGTTGAAGGATGCACCCTAGGCAACCTCCTGTTTTGCTTCGGCCTAAAGCTAGTCCCAGCTTTCACTGTATTATCCCGCTCTGGCAATGCAAAACTATAAACATAGCATAAGTGGTCAGCTGAGACCATTTCATGTGTAATTTATGAAGCAGTAAAAAACAGTTAGTGTACCTCAGGATTTGGATAATAGTATGAGGATGGCAGAATAGCAGTCTTTTTGAAGTGAAGATCCATTGTGAATATGGAGCTGTAGAATTTTGCCCTTAGAATTAAATTACTGGCATAATGCAGTTAAAATGCAAATATTTAGCTCTTAGGGAAGGATCTGATAAGAATACGCATTTGAATTTTATTGTATTTTAATAACTTTCTCATTTGCTTTGCAGAAAATAATTGTACTCCACCCTGCCAGTACATATACAAGGAAGTAGTAACTTTAATGAATACAATGAGAAATACCCTTTGTGACCTTGTTTTGCAGAGTCTTGTTTAAAATATAAAAGATTGCCGTATTATAACAGATTAACGTCCACAGACCTCTCAGCCTCTTCTTTCTACATTCTACTAGCTTAGTGGAAAATATACACTTGATTTCAGTTTAGTCATGCAGGAAGGCCATCAGCAAGTGTCCCCCTACAGCAACTCCATATTTATTATCAGTCTTTTATTGTACTTGACCTTAGCCAAACACAGCTGGATGAGGTTTAGCCCTGAGTGATTAAACAGAACATATAGAATGAATAAATAAGGTCCATTGTTCTCTTTTTTTTTTCGGGGTAACCATTTTTTGGTAACTTAATGCCTTTAAGGATCAACTTCAAAAGCCATTATTTCTGTAAATATTCAACTCCTAAGTAATTTTCAAACAAAGGCTGGTAGTAAAGTATAATGAAACAGAAAAAAAAAACCTTCAAGCTGGCACTCAGGCTCCAAAGGGTAACACTCTCCCTTTTCTTTTAGATATCTGTTTGGCATCCTAAATAACGGAGCCTTGTTGCTGCTTGTTAGCTACTGCATGGGACCATCACCTCAAGGAAAAACGATCAGGAAGTGAAATCAGCCCTATTACCCTACTAAGAAACTGTCCAGGTCCAAAGAGGTAGTCTCAAGGAGCTTGTAACTGTGCCCTTCTTTCCTCTCTGATCTCCTTACCAAACCAAGACAGTATATTCAAAACAGCGCAACTCATATTTTATATATCCTTGGTAGGTTAATTGAATTTTATTCATCTGCTCATGTGCAATCTTTGGCAGTTTGCTGCTTAAGTGAATAGAATGCATCAGTGGAGAATAAGAAATTTGAAAATGTCTTTGAAAGTCATGAATATCTGAGTTCTTATACATCTCTTCTGGCCTCATATATCCTTTTGCTTATAAAGGCTTTCAAGAAGGTAGTGGCCTTTCTCATGTATTGTCATCTGCCTCTGACCTATTTGATACCCTCACTAAGGGATTTGATCTCAGCAAAATACTGAGATATTGCTGCTGGAGGCAACAGATATTTTATGAGTTCTAAATCAGGAGTTTTGTCACTAGGCATTGTACTAAACCAGAAAGCAGCTATTAAGCTTTCTATCTCTTAATACAGTGTTTGAAGTCATATGCTGATATCCCTGGAATGGTGTCAGATTGAATCTCCTGGACCCTGAGCTGCTGGTCTATTATACTGGACAGCTTCTCTGCAGCTATTAGTGTTTCCTATACTACAGTTGGTGTTCTGCATCTCACTGCCTACCTTGGGCTATTTGCTCCCAGAGTTTTTGTGTTTGTGACCTAATGTTTTATTTTGGTTCCACTTGCTGAGATGACTGTAGTGATCTCTGGCTATTCATAGGGGTTGGAAAACTATCTCTTGAAAGAAAACTATCTGACTGACTAATACCTCATTGCTTTTCTGCCAAACCTTTTCTGAATTGACCTATTTGATAAAGATTAGAAATCAGAAGCATTACAGGAGGGACTGATAACATGTGTGTATGTGATTTTATATATATATATATAAATATATATATATATATATGTATGTATAGGCTTAACTTCTCAATTATAAAACTCTCATGCCCCTTTTCCTTAAAAAAAAGTCTTAATGTCCTTTTTGTTTATGGCAAGCTTTGAAGTTCAG
>NW_010579975.1:183238-228272 GCF_000705375.1 Tinamus guttatus
GCTCCCATGAAATTACAAAGAAGTTTAGCAGAGATACAAGCTGCTAGAAATCTCCATTTCCTTCTTCATACTTATGTTCTTCAGATAAACGTTGAGGAGCCTGCACGTAATAAGTGCACATAAACATTTTATATAGCTAGTGTGCAAAAATACCACCAAAGGAAAAACAGCAGCAGCAGCCTGGAAACCACAAGCAGATTGCTTCAGGAAGATAACTAGAAACAGACCAGCTTACAAAAAAAAAATTATGTCCCTCAGAAGTCCAGCTGAAAGGAGCATTGGTCATAGCAGGCTATTCCCTTCCATTAGAATAATTAATTTCCTTTGTTGCCAAATGTGTAGGACAATGCAGATATTTGCAATACTTTATGGATGAAATGAGTGTGATCCTGTCTTCCTGAATCTTGCATTCATGATGACCTACAATCCAGCTGAGTGTTAGACAGCAACCTAGTCTGCTTCGTTCAGTGGACTGCCTAGCTCCAGAGACACCTAAATTCACTAGGTCCCCTCCTCTTTCCTGTGACAGCTTCCTTGGCACTTAATCCTGTCTGCCCATATGTGCTCTGAATTGCACGTGGTGGTGATAGAAGTAAACCTTCCTCCTCATGCTTCATCATGAGCCAGGTGTAAATTCAGACGGGTGCCCAAAGTCTGCTTATGACCCCAGAAAATGCCTGAAGGACAGGAAATACGGGCAGCTGTATAACAAATCTTATCTGAGGAAGTGGTTGCAGTCCAGTTGTTTTGTAAAATGGCCTAACCTACTATTTGGAGCATTTAGAATGGAAATCTGAGAGTGTGGGATTTAGCCCCTGTTTTATCAAGGGGCTAAAGATCTTTTTTGTGTGTATTTTCCAGCTGACTGCAGGACCAACCCAGAAGAAGTCCTTCTCTTTCCTGAGTGACTGCTCTATACTGGCTCATTTCTTAAGGGGTAAGTGACACTTCCTCCTCTGCTCCTTCATCTTCCCCTGCTCAGAAGAGGACTCACATGCCCATTTCACTGTTCTGCCTGCTGAGATAGGGTTGAATCCAAAGGAGCTGTAAGCCATGTGAAGGAGGAAGTGAAACAGTGGCAAGCAGATAAGGCATCTCTGGGTAAACAAGGTCAGAAATGTACCCAGAACAAGCAAGCTGAGCAAGTGGCTGGGAAACTGCTGTTTCTAGGTGCCAAGCAGTGCTGCATAGGCTCCTTACTAAGGCTGATAATCAAAACCAAACATTTAAAAATTAAAACTTCCACTTCAGAAAGGCTGATGAGGAGCAAGGGAGAAGGAAAGCTTGGGAGGGAGGCAGGCTTTTAAGCAGAGATGACTGAAACATGGGTCTCAGGGAATGGGCCAACAGCTAGGAAGCCCCGAAGGGTACAAGGAATAGTAAACTGAGTGTGAGAACCAAGTTCATATGGCTTTTTGTTCCTGCTCATGGTATGCCTGTGGAAGAATTACTGCTGAGTTCCTCCGTAAGAAGCCAAGTTGTTTAAATCATCAAGTGTCTTCTCTATGGGCCATATTTTCTGAAAGGGACAAGAAGCCTGTGGTTCAGGGAGATACAATAGCCTGGGGCTGTCTGACTCACCTCTGAGAAAGATCCTGGGACTCGGATCTCTCTGTCTGGAGGGAATGGGAGAGTCCCAGGTGGCTTGTAAGCCCATGAGGGACTGCGCAGATTGTCTTGGATAGTCACCAGCTTGGGTGAAGGCCTGAGAGTGTGGGATAGTCTCTTGATTTGGGTGCTGAGAGGAGCTCTAATTTGCAGATGTTCTCCATGTACTAGGCTGCTGCTGGTCTGGGAGGGTAAGAAAACTTTTTGTACATGTCAAATACAGCTGGCTCTGCCACATCAAACAGCTGGAAAGAAAGCAAAAAAAAAAAAAAAAAAAGGAAGGCTGAATTGGAGATGGTAACATCTTCAGATAAGAGATCTAGTCTAAATACTGGTTGCTGCATGTAAAGTAAAGGAAAAGCAAGGGAAACGTCATCTTTTTACATCTCAAAGGTGCACGCAAAGTGAGGGAAGGGCACAGTTTGTCCTGAAGTCACAGTACCAGGTGACATCCTTAGTCCTGGATATGAAGTGGTGGAGGTCTGTGCTCTAAGGCTAAAAAATCAGGATTGCACCCTTTATGGCTATGTATGTTGGAAAGAAAAAATCGCTGCATGCTACACCTTTTAATTGAATTTTAAAAAAGGAAATTATATTAAAAAACCCTTTGTCAACAGAAATGTTATTCAGATTGCAAACATAGGAAGTAATAAGCTTGGAAATGTCAAAACATTTGCTTCGCCTGAAGCTGTAATCAACCTCTTGCACGCATGTCTTCTAGTTACATACAGCTTTCAGTTACATAACGGTATAATGTTTTTCCATAGGATTCAAGACTCAGAATAACCTGCATAAGCAGTTGTTAACAAACAAGAATAATTTCTATGAAAAGAGCCAGGGTTAAAAGCTCTGCATTTCAGCAGAACTAGCTGGTCAGTACCCCAAAATCAATATTAGTCTGCAAGTGCAAAGTCTTCAAGAAACTTTGGGGATTAAAAAAAAAAGACTAGTTAAACAGAAAAATAAGACATAAATGTATCCACATACTCTTATTGCTGAAATATGTATGACTTTGCTAAATAAAACTGATACTATCTGATATTGCAGAAGTGACTAAGAACTTAGAGTGTATTCTTACAGTGGAAAAAGTTGTATATGAAGGAAAATGAAAACAGAATGATTTAAGTTCTTTTTTTTATATATAAACTATTCATAGTAGTCATTCACAAATGACTACAACCCCAGATGTTCCACTGAACTGCGAGCTATTTAAATCACCTTTAATGTTTTTCTTATTAGATCAGGCTCTTCTAAATTACCATAAAGCTGATATTTTTAACAGTTGTTCACAGGAACAATTGTGGGTTCACTGGCTATATGTTGTGACCCCTTATTACTAGCTGTGGAAGTACTCTACCAGAAGCTAAGGTATATAAATACTATCCTAACGTCATTTCTCCTTGTCAGCAATGCAAAAGTTGTGTCAGCCACTGTCATCAGGTGGCAAAAGCTGTGGAGAGAGGCGAAGTGTGGAGAGAGGCGAAGTGTGGTTCATATGTTAATGCTGGATCTGCTCTATCAAAACTGTTGATACCTTCTGCCCGGGTCTGTCTGATCCAGTTACTGGTGTATAACTACATATCAGGCTGTCTGATCTGTCTATACTGGTGTA
Source organism: Tinamus guttatus (assembly GCF_000705375.1). Next base: position 186,459 of record NW_010579975.1, read on the forward strand.
TAACTACATATCAGGCTAACACTTAGGCAGACATGCTTTCTTATTCCTCCTCCTCCTCCTCTTCTCTCTTCTCTGCCTTGCATCATCTCTTCTCCATGGAAAGGAAACCAGGGTAAGATTTGGTCTGCAGAACAAGGACTGCATGGTCAAGCAGCTTTCCGCAGGCAAAGCATTGCTGCTGTGTGCCTTTAAAGGCAGAAAAGCATGGCTGTGTCTGGAAACAGTCTTGCGGCAGATTATATTCTCTTTACAGAGCTGCAAATCTTACTTTTCCAAAGGGGAAAGCAAACCCTGTTTTCCACCAGGAGAATAGAGGTAATAGATACCTTTAACAGGTCTGAAAAGATCTTTTCAAGAAGGGCAAAGTGAACATGGAAAGACCCCTTTCAGCAAGGTGAAAAACTCCAAATCCCAAACACATTCTTTTTCAGAATTCTTTCCTCATAGCATAATTTTCTTTCTGCTTTGTGTCCCTTGTCCAAATAATCCTTTTTCCTCAAACATGACATTTTCAGGAGATAGAAATCACATTTTCCAGTTAGCCTCTTTCCAGCCCTAGCTATAACTGCTTCTGGCTGAGGTTCTGGTGATATCAGGTGATATCCTGGAGGTTTATGAAGTTTCTGCGCAGCCCAAGAAGAGCTCAGCTGTGCTAGAGGACTGGAAAAAAAAAAAGATCCATCAATTTATCAATTTAGTAATCTTGCCAGCTGACAGCTTGGAGAAAGGGAAAAAAAAAAGAGTAAGTAGTAGACAGGTGACCTGAGAGTCCCTGGGCCAGGATCTCTGGCCTAACACGGTCCAGTGACCCATGCTGACCATTGTGCTACCTCCCTGGTCTCACCGCGGTGCCCTCTTTTTTGGGGTGTGCTGATTTTAATCTGGCCTTCACTGTAACAGAAGTTAGGTTTCTGCTAGGGCTAGTGAGTTGTTTTGGCTCAGTGGAAGACCGGGCAGTCAGCAGAATGAGTCCGGGATAGCAGTAGGTGTGTGCCACTGGGAGAAGAGGAGAGGAAAGCTGTCCTGGACTATCCATATCCAGTGGCAGTGAGCTTTGTAGACCAAAATACTCTGCCCTATCTGACTACATTGTGAGTAAAAACATTGAGAGTTCCAGTGCTAGTGAAGCAAAGTTATCTGAAGCTGAATTTCTGCCCAAGTTTGTTTTCTCTCTGAGAGCTTTGTATAAAGTAGATCTTCAAACAAACCCTTCATGGTTCTGATCCTGACAAAGCATACAGTCCCAGCATGAAGATCTGCAAAGGGACTGCTAAAAGAAAGTTTGGACAATAAAAATAAATTTCCCTTGACAAGCTGTTCACCATGGCAGGGGGATCCTTTTGCAAGGCCCATATGTATGGCTAGGGTAAGTAAGGGTTGGGGTAGGAGGGAGAGGGCAATCCCTCAGGGTTCAGCTATAGTGAGGTTGCACGGAGGCTGCTAAGGGTTCTGTGAAGGCTCTTAAAGATAGGTTGCAAAAAGAACTTTCTCCTGAGACCCTTTTCATCTAGGACATGGGTGGCCTTTGTGGTCTCATTTCCCTAGGGTTTTCATTTGTAGGAATTTGTATTTAATTCTATTAAAACACTTGCTGAGATTTATAAAGTGCAGATCACGAGGTCACAATGTCTCAATATGCGTAAACAGAAAATAAAATTACAAACCATTCTGTTGCAAATGCTCTCCAATTGGAAATAAAGGTTGAAAATAAATGTCTTGTAATGTTGTGTATTAAGGGGTTCCTACAGAATTTTAAATGAATTTTGTAAGTGTTAAGAAAAACTAAGAATCTAGTGTATGGAGGGGAGTAAGAGCTTCCTAATGACCTATAAGACAGGAATGACAGGGGTAAGAGTCTTTGTTTACAATCTTGAAGTAAGTATACAATCTAAAAGAAAAACAGTGACTTTATGGAAGTTACTACCAAATGCACGTAACATACTGATGATGATTCAAGTAAAAAAAAATCCCTCAGTTTTGATATGAGACCCAGCAGAAGGCTGAAGGCTCAGGAAAAAGCACCTATCCTAGGCCAAAGTGGGAAACAAAATGCATAAGTAATAGGAATGGAGATTCCTGACCACTGCTGTAAAATCCCCATGGCTAAAAACAGAAAAGGCACTTGCTGAGAATTTAGATTTTCCTGGAGTTTCAGAACTTTGAGTTTCAAATTCTCAGCAATCTAGATTTTGTGTTCTGGCCCCAGCTGGGCTGGTTGATTGCTTCACTGGATTTGTTGTGCATTGTGTAAAGTGCAAAACGTTTTTATTAACTTTTTATACCACATCTGGTATATTTTTTGTGGGGAGGATAACCCTAGCCAGTACTTCAAGAGACCAGTCAGCAGGTGATCATTCACTTGCTAATGTATCCCTGATTGAATCTCTCCCTGTCAACCTATGGCAATAATTATGAAATGAGGATTATTTCTATCATTGCTATTTGATATTAGGATCTCTCCTATGTCTACAAATTGTAGTCTCCTTTTTGACTGGGAGAATCTTTTATCTTCTCTCCTCCCCCACTTCAAAAAAGCGTAGAAATGGAAAGGGGGAACCTGGCTTGGCTAAGCATGGAGATAAGCCCTGGCTCATGTAGAAGTCTCTGCATATAGGGTGGTGGCCACCTTCATGACAAACTAGCACCCCCAATGCTGATAGGCTATGAACAAAAGATTTGGAGGACGTGATGGTGCTCGTGAGGGAGGCACATAGCGAGAAATGGAAAGAAGGTTTTTAGTAGTCTGTTAGGACACCTGGAAGATAAAATTCTCAGAGAGCATATGTGTATTTACCCTTCTGGAGGGGGAGCGAGGAAAATTAGGGCAAGGGCAGAGGAAGACCCCAGGCCTCCTGGCCTCCCTCAAGAGCAGTAGGGATGTCAAAGTGGGGACATAACTACAGGAGTATACAAGTTCTAATTAAAATTGAATGTTTTCTCTGAACTGTGATCCTGATCGTCAAGTGGTGAATTCAGCTTTTTTTTAAAAAACCTCTGAAATGTGTCTTTTGTTGCTCATAGTTATCTAGAGGGTTGTGCAAATGTGGTGAGACTTTTATGCTTGGACTCCAACTGACAGACTGAGATCAGAAAATATTTGTTCTCACTTATCTTTTAAGAAATACTGTATTGAGTTTCATTCGTAAAGGTGAAGGCTTCTGACCATCACTCTCCTTTGCTGTGGTTGCTGTGTTGTGTTCTGGTCTCTGGCCTGGGATTGTGGCAAGCAAAGACTCTGGTTTTCCATTTCAGACCACCTGTGGATCTTGTTTAATGTTTTTATAGAGCTGACAACCAGCATGAAGCACTGCTCTTCAGGTCTAGCCTGCACCTAGATGCAAGGAGCTCTGCTTCTCCAGCACTTACTCAGCACTTTGCTCTCAGCAATCCCAACCAAATCTCTAGTGCAATAAATAATTTCAAAATCTCTCCTTTGTCTTCGCATCAGAGGAAAAGTCAAAAACAGCACACATACATGCTCCCTCTGCTTGCCCAATAATTTTCCTATCCACTGGACAACATCTTTTCAGGGCCAAATGGATCAAGTACTGCTTGTTTTTTTTTTCTCCTGTGGGTCTAACTGACATAGTTTCTTCCTTTACATATGGCATCTGATTGACGCACATCTAGGTTTTTCAGGAATAAGCTAGCTGTTATGCTGAAAACAAACAAAAGAAACAATAAACTTATTTATCAGCACTAAAGACTGGAAGCCATTCACTGTTCTTCATGGTATTTAGCCTTTACCACGTCAAGCACTACTGATTTTGAATACACAAACAATTTTCACTTGCATGGTAGGCTCTCTGAGCTCCTCTATCTTGCTTCCACTGCAATTAACATGGAAATAATGATGTGTAATATGTTCGTCACAGAGGAAAGACAAGCGTGGATTTTCAGGAAGACATATCTGGTATGGAAATGAATTATTTACGTAGCATAACTTTGTAGATCTGGGTAATAATTCTGTGTCATCAGATGCTATTTCACCCACTCTTCTGTCCTCTGTCAAAATGATGAAAACCCTGAAATTAAATGACTATTTTTAAATTTTAGAGCTTTGATTTATTTGATCATTCATGTTTTTTAATATGGTGAATTCAAATACTTACCTTCTCTGCACAATTTTCTCTGCAGGTATCCCTGCTTAAATCACAGTATGTCTGGCTAATGACAGGTACCAATCCTTAACTTCAAAATGTGTACATGATTTCTATCCACAAAAATTCTTGAGTGATTTTTAAACTTAAAATCTATGTAACCACATTCAATACTTTGTTAATAACTTATAGCATCACCTTTTGAGGTCCTGTGATATTCTTCCAATATGTTTGCACACCAAGTAGCTAAGATGCTCACAAATGCTGAAGAGAAAAATATGCTAACAAAATCCAAACATTTTTGAATATGATTGTTTCTGTGCCTGTTTTAATGTTCTTAGCACTACTTCTGAGGTTGTGTAAGTATGACACCTAATTACGATTAAGAATATTATTTTTTCTGGATTGTAATTCCAATTTTTAAATTCCTTATACACCTACTCAAAGAACAACTTTTCTTACCATATCTTCTCATCAAAATCCACATCTAGTGATTCTGCCTACTATTCACATTTTCAGCACCACAACAGAAACCAGTCACCTGATTAAGTTCTGTTTAATGTATAGGCAATTAAATTGCTCTTACAGAAAAGCTTACTATTGCTAGCGAAGGCAAAAATTACCTTTCTTATTAAAGAAGTAACCCTCCAAATTGGTATTGATATTGAGTAGAATAGCAATAAAATATAATTTGTGAGTATCTAGAGTGTTCTCTACCCAAATAAAAAGAAGAAGACTGAGCTTGCAGAGCTGGGTTGCTGAATGATAAATTCCAAAATCCTAAGTGCAATTTCTTTGTGTTTTCATTTGGTTTTATGGTAATCCAGGCTTGAGCCTCATCTTCGTTCTCATAGGCTTGTCCTATATCTGTTGCTCACAGCTGCTCGTGTGCCTTCTCTTGTGTGTGCTCTTATTATTTAGCCCTATTGAACATGTGTGATGAGGGAAAAGGGCACAGAATATTTTTTATGTGTGCGTTTGAATCGCATGATACACGCGTGTGTGCGTGTTTATGCATGCATGGGTGTCTGAAGGCAGGTTTCGTGAACTGCATGCAGAGCATGCATGTCATTTAACGTAATGCTTATCCAGCCTTTGCTTTATTCTTCTTTGTAAAAGAGTTTTGGGCATGTTCTGTTTAGAGTAGGCTCATCTGGCATTAATTTTCTGCAGCTAATGCTCTTCAATGTCTTATTTAAATTCATGCCAATTGTTGTGTATTTGAATCCAAGGGTTTCTCTTACATAACAGCACAGAGTGCAGCCCCGTAACATGCCTCCCTGATGTTGTTTCTCCCTAGGTGTCCCAAGCCAGTCATCCCTGTTCCCAGCGGAATCCACGACCACATGTTTTCCTTCCATTCCCACTTGCTTTTATGTATTGTGAGAAGGAGATCTAGGGCGAGAGGAGAAGAAGGGTCAAAATGAAAATACAATACACAGCCCTGGATGCAGCCAGAGATGCAGCACTGAGCACCTTCGCTTTGGGAACCTCCTGGTGCTGCTCTGCTTTGCCAGATTCCCCCTTTTCCCTGGGGGGGACAGTCACTGTCCAGCCTGTGGCACCGAAGGGCTGTTTTTAAATAAAGGCTTAAATTGTGCTTAAACTGTGTTTTGGTGTAAATTATATTCCTGGTAGAAGGAGCTGTAAGTGCAGAAGAAAACAGGGTACATTTGCATTTTTATCTTTAAATACTCTTTCTGATGGTTAAACTACTATTTAAATGACTTCGAACTGTTTTCCTGTTGGTTTACATACTTATCTCCAAGCAAACCCTTTTTCTAAGGGACACTAAGTAAGGCTAAATACAATTTTTTTTTTTCTGTCCTTAGGTCTATTCTAGTGTGAGAGAAGAACCCATCTCCTTTCAAATTGATAGACCTAGCGAATAGGTGGATTTTATACCAGCAGTATTTGAACTTTACACAATTACCTGCCTTAAATTTTAGGGGATGTTTCCCCTCCTAAACTGTAAGTTATGATATATTCCTTGCACATGCCTTGTTGCACAGCATACTGGGATACATTCAACAGTGTATTTTTAAATGCAATCTGCCAGACAACAGTTGTTTTCTATTAATCATCTTAGCTCAAATAATAGAAATACTTTAAATTGGGAATGCCAATTATCCCTTTAAAAGCCAAGCACAAAATATCCTCTGACCCCGTCTGTTCATTTCAGTGAAATAAAATGAAAGTATTGTGATGATTAGATACTGCAGGGCACCTTCCAGAAATGCTACTGTTACTGCAGAACATAATGAAGCATTTTATTTCCAGGAATTGCACAAATTAAAAGGAAACATAAGTCACCCAGGTGTGCTACATGACTCTGGCAATGTAACATAATGCTTGATGGTAGCTGAGGCAGAACTGCTCATTTACTGCAATACATTTTTTTTTAATTGCCTTTATTCAAGCTGTGTTCCTCCTATTAGTTTAAAACAGGGGGAAAAAAAAAGTGTAATTTTGGTTTTCCAAAATTTTAGGTCCTCGTTATGACTCACTACCTTAATGACAAGTGTAGGATTATGCACTCTTTCAGGCAAAGCCACTTGAATTCAAAGAATTTTTAAAGATTTTGTAGACAGCAATAGTGTCATGGGATCTTTCAGAGAGATGAAAGGCTGAGAATGAGAACCATCTCAAGGAATAGAGATTTTTTGCCTTGGATTTGGAAATGGGAAGCTCCTAACTACAAGGAAAATAATTTAAAATAATTTCATACAAATATTCTATCCAGGATAAGTCTTTCTGGAGTGAGAATGCCCACAGTCCCTTGGAATCTATGAATTTCTGATAGTAGCTCTTTGTATGCCTCAACAGCTGGCTGCCTCTTTAGAGATGTCACGGATGCTGGAGATTTGGCTTAATCCCAGTTTGAAGCTTTCTGCCAAATCAAAGACCGAATAGGTATTGTGCTTCCTACCTTACTAAATGCTTGCTGAGATTATCCTCTGTCACTCGCTATGCTTATTATCACTGTATCCCTAAAGAGCCATCCTCTCTGATGTGGTGCTTGCAGAAATGTTATTTTATTGTGGAAAAGATAGATTCCAGATGAAAAGACACTTGCAGCAGAAATGACATTTCATCTCAAGAAGATAAAAGGAGCTGCCCATTGGATTGTGCTACTTTTCCTACCCTTTCCTATTGATTTTTGAGCTTCATGGCTTCCCTTGGCCTAGAATGGGAGAGGGGAGGAGGAGTGAAGGGGAATGTGAATTCAATGAGGTTGTAATCGGAGAGAAAACAGAGACATAGTGTGAGATGGAGATGAAGATGAGTCCTTGTTGGGAGAAGATGGTGTGCAGAGAGAGCTGGTTGCCAGTGAGAAAGGAGAAAGTTGGATTAAAGATTGAATGGAAGGAAGGAAGGTCAGCGAAGCTGTGAAGGACTTGCTCATGCTGTGGATATATGAGCATGTCCTATCCTACTGAAGCAATGTCATGGGTAATCGCTCTTCTTGTCAGTTTAGGTTAACAATAAAGTTTGGGCTCAATGGATATGGGATTCCAGCAAAACTGGTTAGATCTCTGTCCCAGGCTAAGAAAAAATATTTCCTCCTGTGATTGCTTTTATCAGGCAAACACTGCCCATAAGCCTGAAGAATACTTTGCCCTTGTAAAAGCTCTGAGTCAACATGCAAAGCAAGGGAATTTATATGAAGGACAGAGTGACATAGTAATTCATGAATGCGATAATAGGATATGATCTGAATAAAGCTAAATGTACTCAGCCATTGGGCATCAGTTCATTCAACTTTACCCTGAGCTGCTCATGCGCAAAAATAAAACACAGAGTGAAGCCTCCTTGTAGCTCAGGGCAGCATGATCTGCAAACTGTCTCTGACCTTGTGGGAGGTGCTGACTTCATTCCTCTGGAGGGGACTGCCCTGGCCTGGACTGCTGAACAGAGCAGGAGTAGAGCATCTTCTGTTCTATCATTTTATTCTCTGCTACTACTTATCTCCTACTGAGGAGTGCTTTCTATGTTATGGCATAACTAGCAAGGAGCATCTGGAACCTATTGGAGGCATTTTGTCTTCTTAGCAACACGGGAGTTCCCTCAGCCTATGCTGCCCCTTCCTTTCTGAAGTTCAGCTCCAACCACTCGCTAAAAGCTTCTATCTGGCAGAGTTAGGGTAACTTAATTGTGCCATTGTTGGGGTTTCTGAGAATGAAAGGCTGCTGAGAGACATTTTTCTGTTGAAAACATGCTGACATTAGGGAAGCCGAATGCTTCCTGCCAGCTTGTCTTGCTTAAGGGCCCCCTGGAATGTCCAGCTTCTGAGGCTGACACATTTCTGACCTCTCTCCATTGATGGCTCCATAGGTACTTGCCTCAAAACCTGTCTGGCTCCCCTGCAGCTGGCAGCCTGGATGATTAATATTTTGTAGACATTTACTTCCATTTTTCCTGAAAACACTTTTTCAATTCTTTTTCTTTTGCAAAAACAGTTGACATTTTTTCCACCACAAGAGGATATTCCATTATTCTATCTACATGAAAGGTTCTTCTTTCAAAATGAGGCATCTCTGGCTGAATGAAGCTTCTACAGTTTCTCTTCCCCTCTGGCACATCAGGCATCAGGGGATCTGTGTGTTTGGTCTTGGCTCAGAGCTCCCTGCTGATATGTAAAACCATAGGGCTGGAGCAAGGGTGTTCAATGCCCAGGTTTTAACAGGTCTACAGTTACAGTTAAAATATGATTTTTTTTTCTGAAGAATGGCACCCTTTTATTCAATATATATTTGATTTGGCCTGCCAGCTTACTCATTGCAGGTTAGCACAAAGTCAACACAAGACAGTCATAGGTTACTCGACTGTAGCATGGCCTGTACCAGCTCCAAGCACATATTCTGGGAACTGGGGATAGCATAAAGACTTGAGAATGTTAGCCTGATATGTATAAGCTGCTGTTGATGGACCTCTCCTTTTGCCCCAAGTTATTGTTACTAAACTGCTACAAACTAGAGACATTTTAGAGATGCCTCGATCGCTATACAGAAGTAGTCCTGAAAAATGGGGACTGCAAGATGTTTTGTATTTGATGATCTAAATCAGCATTGAATATATTCAAGTCAGACTTCCTGAATTGACAAACAGAGACAAGTTTAAATTTAGGAAATGAATAATTTAATGTAATAAAACTGTCTTAAAATCAAACATGTTCCTTCCAGAAAGATTGTTATCAATTTTTCAGTCTGTATTGTCAGCGTGCGCAGCAGTTATAGCCTGAGTTGGGTCCCCATTGTATCTCATGCAATAAAATACACGATCAAGGGAGTCCTTGTACAGAGAGTTTGGATTATAAGTTTAAAATGCCATGAGATAAAGAAAAGAAGCAGGAGGGTTAGTGGAAACAGTGACAATCTATCTCATTCATTTTGGCCATCAGCAATGCACCAAGATCCTATCTTGAATACCTATTCAACAGCTCAGGAAAGAAAGGAAGGAGGAAAGATCTGAAGGACTCATTTGAAAGACAGCTGTGAAGGAAAGCTATGTTTGTTAAACTAGGGGGACAACATTTACGTCATATTCAATATCTTTCATTCTCTCATTGTTTCACATCTAGCTCTAAGCTTTATATGCTGGTAATCATTCAAACTCTGCTCTGAATTGTTAAAACAGTTCCTGACATGGTTTTGGCTCATGCCAATTCCTCTCTGGCACCTCCTGAGCACAGTTCAGGAGCCAGTCCAGGCCAGGAACTATTTTCAATAGACACTGTGGAGAAGTTCATGGTGTTTTTGGAGGCTGCGTTTAGCAGTATGGACACAGTTGGTCCCTGGAACAGTGAATGAGCATGGGAAGATTAAATAGCTATAGCATGCATATTCAAAACACAGCTTGCATTGGCTCCACTTACAGTGTGCTCTGTATAACACCTCAGGGTGTCAAGGAAGGGACTTGTCTTGTGGCTCACTGCCTGAGAAACTTTGGTTTGAGTGATTCACATTGTATCACATTGATGGTCTGTGGCTGAAAAGGGGATAGAACTCAGTTCTCTAGTATCCTCAGCATAAGTTATTGCTCTTTTTCCCTTATTATCTCCTGTTTTATTCTTTTCAGAGCAAATACAAAAATGATCTGAGGTGGTCAAAAGACTTTAGTCTTTTTCTATTCTCCCTGAAATATTTAGCTGATGATTGTCATGTGTAAAGTGTGTGAATAAACCAGGGAGCATACGCCTTCTGTTTTTCCTTCCCCTAATCACCACCAGTTCTTTTTTGCCTGCTTTAATGCCTTAATCTATAGACTCAGTTCCTGCTTGCTTGTTCTTTGGGTAATACATTTCTTATTTTCCTTTGTGTATGTTGGCTTGCTACAAAAGAGGCTTCAGAAAAGGAATTGCACAGCAACTTTCTTGTGAACTGGAGTGAATTGTTCAGGGATTAGAACATTTCCTGGAAGACTTGTGGATTTTAAAGTGCTTTTGAAGTTTTGCAACCTTTTGGTAGGTGCCGAGTATTTTTTTCCAAAGCATGGGCAGTCCTACTTCTACTGCATACATTCAGCAGAGTTTATCTGGTCAGGACAGAGAGGTTGAGTTCACACGGGCACATGCCATGTGGAATCATAGAACCATAGAAAATTTTAGATTGGATGGATGGCATCTCTGGGACTCATTTAGACCAACCTGGCACTCAGAGATAGCCTAACTTCATAAGCTAGGTCAAGTTGCTCAGGGCCTCGTCCAGGTGAGTTCCTTGAATCTCCAATAATGAAGATCCTACTGCTTCTCTGAGACCCTCTTATAGTACCCATTGTAATATCTTTTCTGAAAAGTGTGACTATTCTCTACTCTCTTTTCCCCCTCTGGGAAATGTCTGACACCATCTCTGTGATGCCTGACATCTTAAGTAGAGGACCTTAGCCCTCTTTTATTTTTTTCCAGCTAAATAGATACAATTCCTTTAGCCTCTTGCGATGTATGCTTTAGACCCATAATGATTTTATTGTCCCTCCGCAGGACTCTCTAGTTCGTCTTGTAAGAAAGGGCCCCAAACTATGCAGAATATACCAGATAAGGCCACATATGTGATAATCAGAGGAAGACAATCACTGCCTTTGACTGTTGTCAGCCTTTGTCAGTTATCTTCTTGCTCCGTGTGTTTGGTGCAATAGCAGCCTGCCCACTCATGCTCAATATGTTGTCCATTATGACCCACCATTTTTTTTTCTTTTCCAAGCTGCTATCCAGGCAATCAGTTTTCAGACTCTACTGTTGTGTAAAGTTATTCCATCCAGGTGCAGGACTTTCTGCTTGCCTTTGTTCACCTTCATGAGGTTCCTGCCAGCCCATTTCTCCAGATTTTTGGGGTCCATCTGAATGGCCTTGCCCTCCAATAGCAACCGCTTTCCCACAGTTTGATGTGATCCATGAGATTGCTAGGGTGCCTTTCCTCACATCACCCAGGTTATTGATGAAAGTATTAACCTGACAAACATTCCCATAGCTGGTCACCTCTTGTGCTTCAAACTATTGACCAGAGCCTTTTGAGTTCAACAGTCCGGTCAGTTTTCCTATCCACTTTGTTACCCACCTTTTTGTTCACATGTCCCCAGCTTGGCTATGAGGATATTATGGAAGACTGTGTTAACCTTGCTGAAATCAAAGTAAATGATATTCACCATTCTCCTCTCACTCAGAGTCAGTCTTTCATCACAGAAGGCAACGAGCTTGGACAAACACAATTTGCCTTTCATAATTCTGTGCTGACTATTCTAAATCATCTTTTATCCTTCATGCACCTGGATTCAACTTCTACAAAAAAAAAAAAAAAAAAAAAAGGAAGCCTTAGGAGTAAAAAGAGATCCATCCCAGGTGCTAAGGCAGGGATTTTAATAAGGGAAAATGTTAAAATCCGGCTAAATACACACATCTTCACTAGAGAAAAAAATAAAGTTGGATGCTTCTTTATAACCTTGATGATGAATGCAAAGGGTTAACAAGCAGGCTTTGTACTGTTTCTTATTAGAGTTATTCCAGCATTTGGCTTTCAGGCTTGAAAGATATCTCATGTCATATGGATACTGCCACATATGTAATTTGTTGGGTAGCACTGGTTATTGTGGAGATGGCATAGAAATTCCTAGCAATCTTTCCTGCCCACAACAGTTTTCCAGATGACAGAACATACTGCCGCCTGTGCACGTTAAATCTTTGGATGATCTAATATGAAATACTTCTGCTGTTCTAATTTCCTCTTGTGTGTATTTTTTCCTGGCTTAAAGTCAGTGACCTAATTCTTTTCTTTACTCTGTCCGGAGGTTTTTGACTTTTTCCAAGTTATTCACATCATACTCTTCCTTATTTTGGAACTTTTGCTGTTTATTTCCGCTTTGTTTCAGCAGTCTGAGATGGTTGCACTGACTGCCCTATTGCTCCTCTGTTCCCAGTACTGGGGGTGGATACTGAGTGTGTAGAAAAGAGAAAGTAGGGAAGATAATATCCGTAGCATAGGCTGTCATGTGAATATTGCCCAAGGCCTTTTACATGAAGATCCTCTCATATACTTTATGCTGGAACCTAATTAAAAAGCAGAATCTTGAAAAAAGTAAGTTTGTTCTCCCAGTGTGTTGGATGGGGAGCTAATCAGTGTCTCTGCCTGTTTACTTGCCTTTTCAAAGTTCACAAAGGCTCGATCAAAATCTTTCTGACAAGGTGTGTGTGGAGTACTACCTTTAACTAAACAAAGTACATGAACTAAAGGCTGCCCAGTTTTTGTAATTGTGAAATTCTCAAACTAGTGCATGCACGTTTCCCAACCTTGTCTGAGGCATGCTTGGGCCAGTTCAAAGGCAGGTAGAGAGCAGAGCCAGCAGTTTCTCTGTCTTTGATTTTGATTCAAATCCACTTTTTTACTCTTGTACATATAGGAGGTTGACAAAAGGCTGCCCTTGCTTTTTTTTATTATTATTTATTTTTTTTAGCTGCACTTTTAGGCCTCTGTTTCTTTTTATTCTGTTTCCCAACAGTTATTATGCTGTGGCCCCTTGGAGCTGCTAGGATAAATATCTACATTCACACCCCAAATTTTTCTTGTATGGTAGGAGATTTGGCACAATTGGAAAATGATCTCCATGGCACCACTCATGAGCTTCGTGTATTAGCCATCACATAGACCCCTTGAAGCAGTCTTGCTGTCTTGACAAGCATCTGTATAAACAGTGCAATCACTGTTTTCCTGGATGAGAGAGGAGAGAATTCAATTAATGAATCTAACTGATGTTGCATGTAAATCTTAATTCAGTCTTCCTCAAACTCCTGGTCATTATGATCTTAGGCTCAGGGTTTGCTTTATATGTTGTACACATTTTATAATGAGTAGAAAATTGTAGTGCTGTCACCAAGACAGCACTGAAAAACAATACCTCCATTGCTCTTTTAATTCAGGAACTCTGAAGGAGAGGGTGGCAGAAAAGTTCCTGTCTCCTAGGCACTCTTTTCAGACCACTGCACTATGCCTTTACCTGCTGACTTTCCAAGAAACTAGAGAATAAGGGATTTTTCATTAAAAATAAAATTCAGGAACACATGCAGCTTTCTGGTTTTGCTTTGTTTCTGAATGATGAAATGACTCAGACTATGTATAAAAAGCCTTCTCACATTACCTACTGAACCAAAAGCAACCAAATTGCTGGCTTGTAAAAAAGAAAAAGAAAGTTTCGAGATGAAAGAGAGCTATATTTTGCCTCTGTCATAAAAAATGGTTTTCTTTTTTATTTTCTTTTTTTTTCTTTCAGTTGAACTCTTGAAAAAAATGTGTAATTTTACTTCAAGACATTTTGGTTCATATCACAATGTTAATTTTATTAAGCAATAAGACCAGACAGGGCTTGAATTATTGTGCAATAATTTATGCTTAGGTGCATTCTCAGGCATAAGCCTCAAGGCTGAGTGTTATGAAGTCTTACAGTGTTTCACATAGATTAGGCCATTTTTTTCTTAAAAAAAAAAAGGAAAAAAGAAAAAATTTATACAAGCTACAAGGTTTTGAGCTCTACAGACATGACCACCCAAAAGTGCAGATGGTCTCCTTGCTTGGAATGTGTCTACTTATTAGTGGCGGTTGGAGTCATCGTAGAAGGATCAGTATGGGTTCCTGTGCCGCATTTTGGGATGCTTTGGAGTAGAGTAGGTATGTTGCCTCTCCCCAAGCACTGAGGCTCTCCCTCAAGCAGGAAGCTTCTCCCAGAGCTGTAGTATCCGAGGTGCAGGGAGTATGAGGCCTAAAATGGTGGATGATATTTAAATTTACAATGTTTGTGCTTCACAATGCTCAAAGTGAAACAGATGAGGGCTGGGACAAAACATGCTTCACACAGAGGATCCAGGTAAAACATAACTTCCCATGGAGATCAGCTGACTCTCTAATTGAAGTGCCTCAATTTTAGACTAAATCCTATCTGCAGTGGAGACCACATCAAGCTTCCTCTGAAAAAAAGCTTTTCATGACATGAATGTTACTAACATGTGTTGTTTTGTTGATCCAAGTGCCGCTCTGAAGAACACCTATAGCAAACAACTCAATGAAACACAAGAGAAAAACAAGAAAAATACAAAAACAAGCACAAATGAACACAAATCCCTCACAGAACAAAGTTAAAGCATTGCTTGTGCAGAGCTTTAATTGAAAAAGCAAAAGGCAGAACTGCTCTAAAGGTCAAGAGAAGCGTTAATATTGCATGGAAGGGGCTAAGATATTATTATCCTGGGGGAACAGTAAGCAATTAAAAAAAAAATAAAAAGAGCCCTGGAGATAATGGCAAGCAGCAAGAGAAAAATTCAACAGCAGGGTTTGGGAGTAGAAGGATGATGGCGCTTTTTGAAACTTCAGAAGAAGTTTGTGCTCATCTTGAGGAGTGAGAGCAAACTCAGCACATTTGTGTGAAAGTGCGCACTACACAGGCCCCAAAATGGCCATGGAAATCAGGTAGAAATGACAGCCATGCAACAGTACTGGCAT
This sequence comes from Tinamus guttatus, assembly GCF_000705375.1. The sequence continues at coordinate 201,538 of NW_010579975.1, forward strand.
GAGTAGAGAATAAGGTGCTACTCTGCAGTGCTGAACGTATCAGAATCTCATCCTGATAAAATACCTTTGCCCAAAGAACTTTTAAAAATCTCATCAAATAGAGATCATCTTTTTCTTTCTTATTCTGAAACAAAAGAATCTAGAAACAAAGTAAGCATTCCCCGAACAGTCTACATTTGCCAAAATGCCCATCCAAAGTTAATGTGAAGAACCTGCAACTCTTAATGAAGCACTAAATCTGCACAGATTTTCTTGATATCAGTTTAAATCATTGACCAGCACATACAGTGAACTTACCCAGTACATTTTTCCCTTTAATAATGATGTATTTGAAAGCTTCAAAATTCTGTTCAGATCGGAGAAAGAATGCTACTCAGTTTTAACACCTTTCTGAATGTTTTTCCTGGGTTATAGGAATTTCAGAGAGGTCAGGAGCAGACCTCTTTCAGTCTGGTCCTCTTTCAGTCAGAATCAGATTGCTTCAGTTTTAAGCCATCATACAGGTCAAAGTAGAAAAGGAAATGGAAAACTGATTATACCAGTGAGGGAGAAAGAAAGGTGTGAATCAGAAAGAGATTGAGGCATATAGATGCAATATAAAGCTGACATTAACTTCAGAAACTCTTAGCTCTAGTGATAAACTGGGAAAGAGCTCAGGAGCCAATATTGGCATATGAGCAATTTTCCAGCTGGTAGATGGGAAGAGACAAATTTCCAGGAATATATGTTTTCTGGAATAACAAAATGGGTAGTGTAAGATTAAAGAAAAAAAATCTGTGAGAGATCAGAAAGCACGTGGGTGAAGGCAATACTTTAGCAGCCTTCAAAACCTGCATTAGTTGGACCAGCCCAGGGTGTGAACGAATCCTGACAGCAATGACCGCGGTGCAGTGCAGCCCTTTCCCCATCAATATTCCCACGGAAATGCAACCGTGTGGGACCCTGCCACTGCATAGAGCTTGAGGAAGGTTATCTGCACAGATGCTTTTAAAGGACAGATTTGGTGCAAACCCTGAGTTGATTAGTAGTGAATATAGTCCCCAGACAAATGAGCCCTGTGTGGTGGTTATCAGCAAAAGCTCTTGGTTTCTAACCCTGCCTCTCTCAGGAACTTGCAGGCTGCTCTCCCTGCCTGCTTCTACCTGTTCTTTTCTAAAAATGCCTGGGAACTTCTGTCCTGTGAATTTTTTTGACTTTTCCTTCCATTCCTCATTAGGATGACAACAAGTTTTTGTACAGTTTGTGTGTTTTGTTGCTTTGTTTTGGTGGAAAAGGATAAGTGAAGGAGAATACATCACCAAAGATTAGGCCGTACTCTGGCTTTTTATGTTCAACACCATTTTTTTTTTGGAGCAGGCTCTTGAGCTGACATCTCCAAGATGTCAGCTGAGTGCCCAATAGTGGTGGCTATTGAGGTCGACTTATCGCTTTCTGGTTTTAGCCAGGAATGCGAATCTGAACTCTACATTTTTTTTCCTGATGAAAATCTCATCCAAACTAACAAGTTTCCTTGAACAGATCACTTTTGAAGAACTAGATGTTTTTCACAAAATATATTTTTTAAAAATTCTTAGCAATTCCTGACCTTAGCCCAGAAGGAGAATAGCTACAAGTATGACTGGCATTTGCTGAAAGGGCTTGCAAGACTACCACGTTATCAAACCAGCAAAGACTTACTGACATGGAGGGAAGCAAACCCAATCCCCCCTTTGCCAGATCTGCATACTAAAAGGAGGATCACCTTTCCCTTCCCCTCATCATGACTACATCCAGCTCTCGTGCAAAGCAAAAAGCTGAACAGCGTGACTGCTCATATGATTTACTCTGTCTCCTTAAATCCTAGATGATCTTTGAGCTGAACATGTAATGGATGATCATATCTCAAAGCAAATAAAAGAGGGCCCTCTCAAAATGAATGTATATTCTTTTAAATTTCCCAAAGCCCTCACTGCAAAACTGTATCCATGGCATGTACATGCTATTGATTCTGTGTCATCAATACTGAAAATAGCAAGGTTGCTTTTTTATTTGTTTCATTTCAGATTGAAGTTTTACAGTTCAGATTTTTCATGCCTTACGTGATAGCGATGTGGCAAATTAATTGTATGCTCCTTTTCTTAGGAATTTTTATTAAGGCATGTGATACTTGCTCAGCTCTTTAGAAAGCAATAGTGTGAGATCACTCAAATAATTGCATTAGTGCTAGAGAGGCAGTCTTGCCTTTGGGATTTCAAGCTCCATTCAATCGTGGCCTCTCGCTTTCTCTTTCTGTATTTTTTCAAATACCTTCCTTCATGTTCCCGTTTGTGCTTTTCCTATCTTTATTCTTTTCCTTGGTACAAATGTGATATATTGTGTTCACTGAACTGCTTCAGCAGACACCAGCTTCTATTGCATTAACTACGTGGCAACTTTAAGGGTTACTTCCCTACAGCTTTGACAAAATGACTAAGAGTTTGGGTCACCGCAGGACATAATTTCAGAGTTGATGTCAGTCATTAGTGGCCATAAACTCCTTGATATATTTGTCATTGCTGTCAATTGCAGTGAATAAATCACTACCTCATTTGTGAGACAATATAGCAACAGTGAACAAAAGGGATGCAGATGGCACTGCATAGTGATCCCCATTTTTTAATGTTACCCTCTTTAAGGCTCAAAAGTGTTTCTTTATCTATGCCTTTCCATGGAGGTTTTATATGTTATATTCTATACCCACATCTATATTTTGCAATTAAGCCTAGAAAGTGAACTACATTGGGCACTGGGAACCCTGGATTCTGTTCCTGGGTCTGCAGTGACCTCTGGGATGAACATAGGACACATCTAAAAACAACTCTTCCTACTTTCTGGAAGTGTTTGGAGGTCTGTATTTGAAAAGTGCTACTGGAGAGCTAAGCATTATCTGACTACTGCTTTTTATACATGGAAATGTTTAAAATGTTACTTAAGTTTCATCTGTCTTTCCCCCAGAATACACACAGAGGGTGGAAAGAGAGAGAAACAAAACTACAGATTCATGAGGGTTGATCTGGAAATGAGCAAAATTTCTGCCTCCCAAATCCATGTTTATCCTTGGTCTATTGTGCCCGATCTGCTGCTAATGCAAACTCCTTGCCTAAGGATGTTGTCAGGTGCTACAGCCACAGTGTCTTGGACAATAGTCTAGACTTTTTATTATTATTTTCAATTTAGTTTAAGATGCTGGAGAAGAATTTAAAAAAAAAAGAGAGAGAGAGAGTTCTAATAGTCCATTTGTAACAGTTTTAAGCAATAGAAGATGTGGGTTCTAAAAACCCTAAAGTGGCCTCTTTTAAATGTTCATTGTTTCACAGAGGACTGTAACCTCTGCTTCATTGATTGATAATGTTATAATGCCTAGTAAAGAGTAGAATGGATGAGTCAATCAGAAGTAAAGAGCCAAGAAAAGGTCAAAATGGTGGAGTACTTCACTATATTTTTTGAAAGATGTTAGGTATTAAATGTCAGACGTAATCTTTGTCATGAAAATGAAGTAACAAGCCACTAGTGTTCTCCCACTCCTTTGAGTGATAGTCTCGTCACTTTTTCTAATGCTCTTTTACCATTAAATTAAGGGAGAATGCTGTCCATCTTGTAGTATATTTAAATAATGGAATACATTCAGGAAACAGAAGGAAAGCATTAAATGAGGGAAAGAAAAATTTTCCTGTTAGATATGTGCTTCTCAAACTTGGCTTCCTACAAACCAGTATCTACAAACCAGATGCCGAGTCCAATACATATTAGTTGCATTACTATTACCATTACTAGCACTGGTAGTGCTATGACTATTATTACTATTACTAAGAAGCTTTGAACTTTTCATACATAACTAAGCCCTGCCTATCTAGCAGTTGTAGCAGGCTTCATGGCACATGTCTTAGTATGGCCAAGACATTTCTATTTACTAAGTGAGATAAAGGAAACTTCTATTGAAAGAAAGATATTTACCAGCCTTTACAAGGCAGATGACTTCTAAGTCCAGATATATACTCCTTTTACAGAGCTCTGCTATGCCTTTTGACATGTCTCTCTATACAGCATAGTATTGTCCTGGAAATTTTGATGAGTAAATCCTGCAATGCCTATAAAAGATTCAGCTTGATCATCCATTCAGTGCCCAGGTCAATCTCAGGAACTGGCAGTCCTTCGTACTCCAGGTACAGCCTCTCTGGCCTTGGGCAGCTGCAGACTCTCCTTTTCAAAATTCCCAGTGAAAAAGTTTCCTGGTCTCAGAGGGGAACTTTTGGAGGAAGTCCTCTGTCATCCTTTCCTTGTACTCACCATGTTATCATCGTAGCAGGTGTGCTCACTGGCAAGGACATCTGGGAAAATAGTATGAAAAGCTTTGTTTGAGAAGGTCAGGTTTGCCAAAGGTCTATGAAACTTAATTTATATGTGCACAGAGGTAAAACAGAAAATACAGGCTGAATGCAAGTGGATGCCCTTAAAAATGATCAAGCCTGAGTTTTATTCTGAAGCTATTCACATTCTTACCCCATCCTTCCCACAAATAATTCACTTGCATTTGAAATGGAAACAACAAAGAAATATGAGTTTTGCAAGTTATCCCCTAATGCTACTGCTGGATTTCACGTGCAGGCACTAGCCTCAGTCCAGGTGCACAACCACAGCCTGGGAAGTAACCCTAGCCTGGGCATGGGGCATGGGAGTACCTGTGAACAGGAATGACATGCCTAAAATGAGGCAGATGTGGCAAATATTTAATGCCGAGTGTATGGGGTGTCCATTTCCTTCCTCTCTAGGCTCTCAGCTTCTTGAGTCTGTTTCACAAAATGGCAGAGGTCTAACTTAACCTTTTACGTGCCATGTATTAAAGCCAGCTACAGAAGCAAGCAAAGACAAGATTAGCCATAGCAAAAACAACCTACAGATGCTATCATGAAGAAAAGAGAATAAGAAATCAAAGGCCTAAATTATGAAGAGAGTAGTGAAACAGTAACCTGTTCTACATATTACCTTTTTATAAATTTTCAGCAGAAGACTGAAAATAACTGATTGGAAAGAAGTGGACACTACCTGACAGGTTTCACCCACCTTCACTCCATTGAGCTTTCCTTTACACAGAATCACAGAATGGTTGAGGTTAGAAGGGACCTCTAGAGATCATCTAGTCCAACATCCCCTGCTCAAGCAGGGACACCTAGAGCACGTGGCACAAGGTGGCATCCAGGCGGGTTTGGGAGATCTCTAAAGAAGGAGACTCCACCTCCATCCTTTCATTTCGCCTTTCCTTCTCTCTGCCTTCTCTAGGCACTTTTTCTATATCTACATATCACAGACTAATTTCTAACAAAGCAGGGAGCTTTCAAAAGTGTTTTAAATGACATAACTAGCATTTACAAGCATAACATGCTCTCTGGCTTTTTTATTTGAGGGAAGAACTCGTCTGTCTTCATCTCCCAGCTCCCTGGCTTTTCTTAAGTTCTTAAATAATACATTTCCTTACCAGTACCACCTATGAGACCTCCCAGTATCTCTTTTCCCTATATCTCTCTTTTCTTCTTTCTCCCTAGTTGTCTTGTGTTTAATGGGAAAATGAATTAGCAGCCTAAGAGTGTACCTTTTGTCACTCACTGGATAAATAAAAGTATTATCTTGAATAGCTCAGCACTGGTAAAAGTTTGCTGGACGCACAGGTGTCAGACAAGACTATGTGCTGGGGTTGTGTTTCCACAGTGGTGAGCTTGGAGCTACATGTCAACAAGACAGAAATAAATTCTATTTTCTCTCTTTACTGGGCTTTTCTCACCTTGACCGTTTGTCTTACTCACGCTGTAAAGAGCTGCAATAACAGCATCTCAGCTCATTCTTTCCCTCCAAAAAGGACAACCAATGATATCTTTCTGAAAGATTGCCAAGCAGGGTGCAGAGAAAGGAGCTTTGCAGAACCTGCCTGCTGCAGATGGTTCCTGCCCATGTGCTCCAGCCTTGCACTGCTGCAGTAGAGATGTGCTGCACCACAAGTGCCGGTCCTTTCACCATACGGCAGCCGCTTCAAATTCCAGCAATGACTTTCTTATTGCTAAGAATTCTTTACTGCAGCAAAAATATTTGCTTAATGGGAACCAGATTTGGGTCATAAACATTTAAGCCTATCAAGCTTTATGTTAGTTAATGTTTACCTTATTGTATTTTTTTTCTTTTTTTTTTTCTCCTCTCTCCCTGTGGTAAAAAGGCCTTGCTGTAGAGGGGGCGCAGGGTAGCAAATAAAGCAGAGGAAATCAGGAAATACTATGAACTGCATGTGACTTGCAGCTGCAGGGCTCCTCACAATAAAGAGCCCTGCCTCAACAAAGTGGCTTATGTGCTTTAACAAATATCAGCTGTTTGGTTGGGGGGTAATGAACAAACTAGAGCCAGAGTGACAACTGCTTCGAGTAATTATGAAGACAGCTTGCAAACTATGGCCCCACTTGTTTCTAAGGCTAAATGACGACAGTCAGGCTGCTGTTGCTGCCAGTTTATTTCTGAGCACTTTTATTTCCATATTTCAAAGGTCAGTGTGTGGTGGTGATGGCAGCCAAAGAAAGCCTGTGTGCACGGTATGTGTGTGCCTGTGTGTTTGGGAGGGAGAGAAAACACATGAAAGAAAAGCACTTTTTTCCACTTTACCAACAACTGAACTGTTGCATTAATAATAAACTCTTAATGAAGTGTTTATAATATGCTGAAACCCAAAACTCAGGTGAGATTGGGGTTGCTTTGCTCCAGACATTATTTATGTGTGTAATGAGGGGGATCCTGCCATGAGGAGTTTACAGTGCAAAACAGGGGGATGGGGCAAGAGGTGGCCCAGGGAACCGTTGACATTGCTCTTTCACACAGTCATGGAAAGATGAAGTAACTTGCCCAGGGACATAGAGGTTTTAGATCTGTTAAAAGCTGAATTTGACTGCAGAACTCTGAATCTTAGACCTTTACCGATGATTTGCCTTTTATAAAATGGATGACTGACATTTATAGAGAGGCTGAAGATTTTGTGGTATGTAATAATCATGTAGGAGAAGCAACACTAGTGCTGAAGGGGTGGCTACATACATGGAATGAAGCATAATAATCATGCAGGAGAAGCAACACTAGTAGGGGTGGCTACATACATGGAATGAAGCATTGTGGAGTTTATGTAGAAAATATGGGAAATTTTACTCTAGTACCATTCTGATTTTCCCCCAAAACAATCCATTTTTTGTCTCTTGTATTCTGGAGAGTTGAAAGGCCAGGACTCTTTGGAGGGAGGTGGAGGAGGATACTGCCTCATCCCATAACTAGGGTCCTGTTTTGGGCATGCCTTCATCAAAAAAGAGGTTTGTGGGCAAAAAGGGGTCTGCAGGAAGCATGGAAACAAAGAGTGAGCTAGGGTTCCACAGGCAGGCATGGCAAGGAGCAGACACACACGCTGCAGAGCTCAGGAAGCAAGAGGTTGGAATGTGACGCAAAGGAGCGAGGCTGGGGTCAGGATTCCCAAGGGAAAGGGTGCACATTTGTGTGGGCAACCTGAGGAGATGGTGAAAAAGAGGATGGGTTTGGGCAAGGCAGCATCTTAGATGGACCAAGGAGGAAGGACAGGAGGTACGAAATTGCTAATGAAACAGGAGGAAGGTTATGAAAAACAGGAGAATAGATTTGATGAAAAAAGGAAGGAATTGTTTCCCAGATAATATTGATGTAAAAGTGGCAGCTGTTAGCCTGGATTTTGGAAGAGAGGGTGGCTGACAGCCCAGTGCCTGAGTACAGGGAAGCCCGTGAGTTATCTTCTCTGACGGTCATGCGTGTGACCAAAGATCACAGTGACAGGGAGAAGCAAAAAGGAAGATAAACGTTTTATACTCTCCTTCCCATCCGGCTTATGTTTCTTTGCAGGGCGCATTCCGCCTGTCTTCCCCAAATTAATATACAGGAAATCAGGAATTTCTTCAAAGAGAACCAGAAAGAAAAACAAAACAATCAATGAAGGACAATGCACTGCAGCCAAAGGGAGACAAACCTTCCTTCAGGGGCTTTATTGCTCTGACATAAATAGCATTGCTGCGAATGCACTCCAGGTTTGACAGCTGCCTAATCTATTTTTCCCCTTGGTTTAGAAGAAGACAGAGTGATTTCACCTACTCTTGGGCCTACTTCCATGCATCCCTGTGATTCAGAAACACTTGTAAACAAGTGTCCCACTGTAAACGTCTATGTTCCTCCAACAGGCACTGTCAAAAAGAATCTTTATAGAATCTTTATATAGGTCTTGGTGCTTCCATTCCTCTTGGGGATAATGGTCTCTACCATATGTAAACATGGCCAGCTCACATATGATGACAGATTTTTGTATATCCCTTGCAGGAAAAACTCCCATTAAGCAGCCTGTGGCAGAGGAAAGGAGCGTCAGGAGCAAAATACTTGATGAAATAAAAGTGCTGGATTATCTGACACATGAGGCTGTCTGCCCAGTGTATGAAACTTCCAGTCCTCCTGACTTTGATTATTCCCTCTCTAGCATAATTTGCAACATCTACTTGCAACATGCAAGTTGTAAATGAACAAGAAGTAAAATTTGAATCCTTGTATGACAGTCCTTTTGTTCTTTTTGTTCATGATAGCCGTTTAGCCTTCTGAAAGCCTCGCTTGGCAGATTTCCCAGTATGTATTTTTGTAGGAGGCCACTTTAAATTCAGCAGAGAACAGCACATGCCATGCTGAGTGGTCTCTGAATTTCTCTTAGTGCTAAATGTATTCAGATTCTATTAAACTTTTTCATGATAGTCCTATAGCACATGTTCACACAGGTTTCTCCAAAGGCAGTTCAATTTGAGCTGCTCCAGTGCTGCTAAAACAAGGGAGGCAGGGAGCTATTGCTCCAGCTGTCTCTCGTGGCTTTCATTGATGGATTTTTTTCCTAGCTGAAGTCCCTGAAAATGTTAACATCTTAGCAAACAAACTGACGCAGTGTCCAAGCCTCGTTCGCTCAGTGCACAATTTTTCATGTGTAGAAATTGGAGTGCTAGAATTAAATGCATGTATGGATTTGAGTTTCTGTAAAGACTAGCTGTAGAAAAATAGCATAAACAAAACCTTGAAAATCAAGCTGTTTTTCTCTGTTAACGTTAATGACTGATTTCCAAAAGTCAAAGCAGTAATAATAATATAGATGTTATATACAGCAATGTGCCCTAGTGGCCAAGAAGGCCAATGGGCTCCTGGCCTGCATGAGGAGAAGCGTTGCCAGCAGGTCGAGGGAGGGGATCCTGCCCCCCTACACAGCTCTGTTGAGGCCGCACCTGGAGCATTGGGTGCAGGTCTGGGCTCCCCAGTACAAGAGAGATATGGAGCTTCTAGAGAGGGTCCAGTGTAGAGCTATGAAGATGATTAAGGCATTTGTCATATCAGGAAAGACTAAGTGAGCTGGGCCTGTTTAGTCTGGAGAAGAGAAGGCTGAGAGGAGATTTGATTAACATGTTCAAGTACCTGAGGGGTGATTGTAGGGAGGATGGGGCCAGGCTCTTCTCTGTGGTGGCCAGAGACAGGATGAGGGGTAATGGGTGTAAATTGAAACATAGGAAGTTTAATCTCCATATGAGGAAGAACTTCTTTCCTGTGAGGGTGACAGAGCCCTGGAACAGGCTGCCCAGAGAGGTTGTGGAGTCTCCTTCTCGGTGCATAATCGCGATGATAAATATTTTCTAGTGTGTGTCAGGACATCCTTGTGAAGGAGGCTTAGAAAGGCTTTGATACAGCATTAAAATGCTTAATGCTTGCTCGTTTAGTTATTTAATTTATTTTTATTTTTCAGAGCTTGGCCTGTTTGCCTTGAAATTTGGTCCTTTGTTAGTTCCTCTATGTAGACACCATACGACAAGTACAGAGGGCACTATCAGTTGCCCAAGACCACTCAGAACTCAGTGGGCAAGCAATTTTGATGAGCCTAAAATATGAGTGTGGACATGCGCAGCTCCTGAGCTAAGCAGTGTTCACCCTCGTTCTTATACCATGGTTCTATAGCAAAGGCTCTTTCAGAAATAGACTGCCGCTTGAAACTGAAGTTTATCTTTTCATCTTTGAAAAATGCAGAAAATTATTATTTCCCATGGATTTACCCCATCTGGGTTTCAGAGGGCCAAGACAAGGCAAACTGTACACTTTCCCTCCACCTCACCACCTCTTAGACTTCTGCATGATTGACATCTCTTAAGCTATTTATGAGAGAAGTGACGTGCCAGTGCAGAGTGATTTGCAGGGAGAGTTTTATTTTAGAAGTACATTGAGTATGCTGGGAGACTGCCATTTTTCTGCTTAGGTAGTCTCTGTCTTTATTCTTCTCTGACGAGAAACTTAGGCTTTCATGCCAAGAAGCACAATGAAAAAGAATGTTTTTTTCTCTTGCCCATTATCTTCCTCTTTGTTGAACCTGAGAATGCACCTATTTATTTCCATGAGAGGTTAACTCAAGAGTGGCAAGCTACTTTCTCATTTTCATTTATTTTCTCATATCCAATTTCTTCTTTATGATGGAATGGATGGAATTCTTTAGTACTTTTTAAGAGCAGGCTTAAAAAGAAAAGGTGAAAGGCAATTATAGCTGAGCAATTACCTTTAAAAAAAAACCTTCTATAGCTGCCATTCTTGCAACATTTCTGGTTTTGTCTTTATTATAGTACAAACATCTATTCTTTTTTATCAGTGACATTTCATCAGTAGCAACAAAAATGGGGGGGATATTTTCTAAAAAACGGTACAAGGTGCTGTAAAATGAACATAAAATACTGACATGTTGAGTTAATAAGGGATTCTGTCAAATGTCTTCTTCCATGATTCCAGTCTTGAAGTGTTTATGATCTTTACTTATTATTACAAGGAAACATTTCTACAGTTCAAGGTCACTAGTGTGTTCTGTACCCCACAGGGCTTACACTTGCAAAAAGAGGAGGGAGAGGAATATTTCTTCACGTTCTCATTTTCAAGTATGCTCTGCAAGGTGATGCCACTCTGCAAATAGATTTTCAAAAAGTAGATTTCCTGGGAAGACTTATGTTTTGCTCCGGAAATGCAAACCTAATATGTTAGTGAAGGAGTACAGAGTGTAGTTTTACTATTTCAGATGGTCTGTGAAGAATCAATGAGACTAAGAGATCCTTCCTTAGAAAATTATTTTGAAATTCCTAACAGCTTGTGCAATCTGCCACATTTCAAAAGCAAAATATTTACTCAGAAACACTTTCAGATCTTTCTGTTGAATTTTGTGTCATTTATTTACTGATTTACATTGCATCTTACAGTGTCCCATGGACATGTCATTACTTTTCTCTGCAAATACATTCACAGAAGAGTAAGCAACACCATAGAAATGTAAGTCACTTTTGCTGTTGTTGTGGTAGCGTGTTAGAAGATTCCCTATGTTCCCTGTGGTGTCCCATAATGCTGCTCAAACGTGAACCAAAAGGTTGAGACCAAAACCGAGGAGTTTGAAGGATAAAATACGATCTTTGGGGTTCAGGAGTGCAGGAGACAGTGGAAGGCAGCAGATTATCTTGGCTGCTAAGAGAATGGGGAAGGCACTTTGCTAAGACCAGTGTCTTCCCATCAGGAAAGTGACAGGATGTGCATTATGCAGCTAATGGATGAAAAATAACTGGGTCAACCCATATGAGACAAAAGTGATATGATCAGTGGAGCTGAAATGGTCAGTGAATTGAAATAAAAAATTGGCCAAATATTTTCTCAGACTCCTCATGGAAGGCGTATGTTCGTTATCTGTCCCTGTGTGACAAAATCTCAGGAAGATGGGCAAGCTTTGTTTTTTTTTTTAATCATGCAATTGGAATGAACAGTTAACGTTGTTTTCCAAATAGCAGGTTAAGAGTGAGCAGAAATCTATGAAAATCTGTCACTCTCTTTCAAGGCCTCTTTGTATTCATCCATGAATGCAATCTTCTCCATAGGATTCACTGAAGTTGAGTGCAAGGATGTTGGATAGAAGGCTGATCCCATTTTCCCCCTTGGCTTAGCCCAGTGTGAACACAACAGGTCTTTAGAGCAGTGTTCCAGCTACTCCACTCAGCTGTTGATACCAGTTTAAAGCTCTTGTCCTAATTTACAAAGCAATTAATGCATCAAGTCTCAGCTACATCAAAGACTAAATTTCTGTGACAGCTGGGGAGATTACAAAGCCCAAACATAAAGAGTTATTTGTTTGGGAAGGGAAGGGAGTGGAGGAGGGCTTGCTATGGAATGGTTTGGCATTGGAGACCATGCAGATCCAAATGCTGGCTAGATTTTAGCATGTGTTGTAGATCAATTACATTCTTTGTGACAGCCATAATCTGAGATTTATTCATAAATATCTGTTTTCCAAGAAACCCTAGCCCAGGCAGAATTTTAACCTTAAAGATGGTGAAGTGGCAATAACCCTGAAATTCTCTATGGATTTTAGTGTTGCTTTTGATTTGTATGTGGAAAAGTCTCATATCTGTACACTGACACTTCTCACTATACTAAAATAAGTAAAACATAATAGAGTGGAATTCCAACTTAAAGTAGACAGTAAATCTCTGCAGGCAAATGGGCAACTGTAGGTAGCAGAATAATGTTTGCACGTGCATTGATTTCAGGTGCTGTTTAGTCTAAATTGCGGGAGGAGGCTTGTTAAAACATCCAGCCTACTGAAAATATCCTTAATTAGCAGACTAACTGTATGAGGCAAACAAAGCATGGCACATGGGATCCAAACTACATACTGACTGTGGGGACTTGGGGTACTAAACATATTCAGTTCTAAAATAAGCCTTAGGTTTAACTAAACAAGTGGATCTTTTAAAGATGTCTCATTGCTTTTTCTGGACTAAGTTCATTCAATCTATAGATATTTATTACCCAGCCATAGCAAACTTCCATGCTATTTATTTAATTTATTGTATAGGAAAGACAGCTACTTTGGCCATAGTATCTCGATTGAGTTTTAGTTGCCTTTCATTCCTGCCCTCCATCTTACCTGTCCTTGCAACTTTTGAAGAGACTATACCATACAAATAGGGGCCTACAGAGATCCCTGGAACTGAAGCCGTGCATCACTGGATAGGGGCCTGGAGGCTGTAGAAACAATAATGACTTTTACATATCTATGTCTCCTGCTCTTGGTTTCGGACCTGAGCTCCATGTTATTCAGCTCAGAAAAAGGATTAGCTCACTGCTCATCCTCTGCATTTGTCAACAGTGTACTTTTATTAATATGTGTTTTCAAATGCTGAATGGAATAAATGGTGAAGGTGAAGTTGGGCGTCCTGCAAAACTAATTACAAGGTTAATTTTGTGTGGATTGAAGGCAAATTTGGTGCCTGGTACTCTACAGACATGCTATCAAATTGATTATCTCTTCAATATCATATATTAAAGCAGCAACAAGCTAAGTAGAAATGAAATTGATCCTCAAGAACTTGATGGGGATGAAGCAGGACTGCATAAAATCAGAAATATTATAGATAATTAAGAAAAGGGCTAATGATCACTTTAATCAATGAAATTGGAGACAAAAAGGCTGCTAGGTCACGTATTCCATCCATGGCCACTGCTATCTTATTTCCTTGTCATTGACAGGAACAGTTTTCAATTTCATGCCTGATTTTGGTTCATCCTTCACTTCTAGCTAACCAGCAAAATCTATCTGAATTTCACAGGCCTGATCCTATTTATCCAGAAAGCTTAAGGCAGAAATGAAGAAGGCATTTGCAAGAAAGAAGGTTGCAAAATATGAAGGTTTTCCACTTGAAAACTCTCATCCTTAGCTCAACATAATCTGTTATGGATTGACAACTTAGCATTTATTTCCTGCCTCGGCCCTTGGGAACAGCTTGTGCCTTGGGAGGACTTCAGGATTTTGTGGGGGAAGGACTGGGAATTGTGAGCAACTGAGGTTTTCATTCAGCAAGGGCATCCAGGCAGTGCCCCAAGCGTTTGCGTGCAACCCCAAACAATGTCCTTGCTGTTTGGACGCCACAAGCCTGGTCTGGAACAGCTGCCCAGTGTGACACTGTGCGGGACACTTGTGCATCCAGATGGCTCTGTAACAGAAGGACATCAGGGCAAAAGGAGGCTTCTGAGCTGCTCCTACCACTGCCAATAAGTGACCTTGGCAGTGACTTCTTGTGTGCTGTGCTTAAGCACGGTGCTCCAGTATATGAGGTACCCCTGCTTTTGCATTTAGTTAAATAGAGGTGCATCAAACCAAATCTAACAATGCCTGCTGCTTTATTAGAGCAATAGACCCAAATTCATCCCTAGATCAGTTGCTGAGGCCATTTTTTTTTGCCAAGAAAGGTTGCATGGGAAGGAAGAGGACTGTATATAAAGTGGTAGTGAAGACATGGCCTGCCTGTGCTTCATAAAAAACAGATATAGGGTATAATAATAATAATAAGATAATTATTATGATATAGTAATATATAATGAAATAATAACAATAATATAATAACCTGAAAGAAGCAATAAACGCTTGAGTCCTCCTGTCTATTTCCACTTTTACCTCAGGCAATAGGATTGATACAGTGGTAACCTAGGTATATGAAAACTGAAAGACAGGAATAATAAACAAAGCAAATATAATTTTATGTATATGCTCTGAATGCAGCACTTACATAGTAAGATGCTTTTTGAATTTTGAAAGAGAAAAACATTTCCCTGTGAAGACCAGACATATCTCCCTCAGCAACGCGATTTCTACCAACCCTAGATGTGAATGTGGAAAAGGAAATTGAAGTATGTACAAAGAATAGGAGTGGGGAAAGAGGTGAAATTTCAGCGGTGAAAAGGAGAATAAGCATTTATTCAGGAAAAAAAAAAAAACAGAAACACAAAAGAAAGTTATTGAATAGCAGTATTGTTTGGGTGCTTTTCCTATTTAAAATGACTAATCTCCCTAGAGCCATAAGTCAAAATCTAGGCGGGATTGGCTTTGCCCTTCATCCTCAGTTTTCATCTACATGGGAGTAGATTAGTACTTAACAGCACACACTACAGCAGGAAACAATCCCAGTGTGCCATACGCCTGGTCAAGAGCATTTCCTCGCTAAGTACAATTCTGTGAGCGACTTAGGGTTTCTTTTTTCAGGTCGAGCAAAGCCTTCTGCATTACTACAAACAAATGATGAAATTACTGAATTGTATTGCTTATGTAATTTAGTTTGTCCTTTTGCATCTCCCACTAGGAGAATATATATATAACCTGTTTTTTTTCCAGCTTTCTATGCTTTGATCGTCCACATGCTCCTCCTACCCTCGATTGAGCCTGTAAGTATAAAACAACAAGAAAAGCCAATGAATTAGATTAGTGTTTAAATTAAGACAGTTTATTTATAGCTTTCACAGAATACTAATCAGACCTACTTCATCTGACACAGTTGCCAAGGTCATTTTTCACTTGAATTAACATAAAATTAAGATGACTAAATCAGAGGTACATATGTTGTTTAGATTAGTTACCACTTAAGTCTCTCAGCTAGCCAGACATATGGATAAACTAAGCACAGATTAAGCAGGTCTGAGTTGACATTAAAATACTATTCTTGTGGTAAACATTGTAATACAAACAAGTATAGGACAAATGTAACCCAGACAGAATTCATTTTCAAGATAATATTGATGCTATCCCAGGACTATTCTATTAGTATCAATAATCAATTTGAGGCTTGCTAATAGATGACCATAGAAAAAATAATTAAGTTAGGTTTATCTTAATATTCTCCCTAAGTAGTTCTGAAAAATTTTATAATTTTGCATGCTGAAACCTGTAATGACCAGGGTGATTTTTTTTTACTTTAGGTGTCTTGAATTTTGAGTAGCAAAAGTTTAAGAGCTTGAATTTTTGTGGAAGTGTTGTAATCCAGCCTCAGAAGTTCAGTTCTTAACAATACCTTGAAATCATCACCAATCATGTCTATATATATATATGTATATATGTATATATATACATATGTATATATTTTATTATTTATTTCTTAACTGTAGGCTGCAGAGGGGACCTAATAGAGTTAGGGCTCAAACAATTCAGAACCAGATGTGAAAGTCCCTGAGGTGCCTTCAAAAATGCTTCTTTATTGACAGTGAGGGTGACAGAGCTCTGGAACAGGCTTCCCAGAGAGGTTGTGGAGTCTCCTTCTCTGGAGATCTTCCAAACCCACCTGGATGCCACCCTGTGCCATGTGCTCTAGGTGACCCTGCGTGTGCAGGGGGGGTGGACTAGATGATCTCTAGAGGTCCCTTCCAACCTTAAGCATTCTATGATTCTATGATTCATTCTCTGGCATAGTACCCATCTCTTCTCCAGAACAGCTACCAACAGGACAAGAGGAAATGGCGTCAAGTTTCTACAGGGGAGGTTCAGGTTAGGTATTAGGAAAAATGTCTACACTGAAAGAGTAGTCAAACATTAGAACTGGCAGTGGTGGATTCACTGTCCCTGGCAGTGTTTAAGAAACCTGTGGATGAGGCAGTTAGGGACATGGTTTAGCAGGTATGGTGTTAAAGGGCTCATGGCTGGATTCAATGATCCTGATCTTTCCAGGATCATTGTGAACTGTGTGAACTTGCAGAGAACCTCATCTCTTCTGTGGCTCATAGCAGCCTGGTGGCAGGGAGATATATAGGCCTGGGGAAGTCCACAGCTGATGAGCACTTACCTCATTCTTCACAACATGGTTGTCCCCATGGCTTTTGTAGGTGAGCCTGGCACAGGGGCTCCTTCTGTCCACCATCAGCTGTAAGGAGTAGCTGACTGTGGTGATTCATGTGGTAAATCTTCCATTGCAAATATACAGACATGTAGCCCTATATTATTTCAACGTGACACTGAATTACTGAATTACGTTTTTGACCTGACAGGTGGTAAATGAGAAAACTTTATCCTATAGTTTTGCACAACTCTGAAATTGCAACACCCCAAAAGAAATGTATCGGCACAGGTTCCCTATCAGCTCTGCATCAACCGTAGTGTTTCCAGTAATACAAATGTACACTCAATTTAAAGAATTTTCTTCTACAGAGTGAAAAATTATAAAATACTTGTTTTCTAAAACCTAGTTTTTTTTTTCCTGCTGCATAATGCTTGCATACACTTATGTGCAACACCGCAAGAAAATACTTTTGTCTGTCTCCTGCAGTCAATAAGGAATAAAGGCTTTCAAGATTATGCTGCAAGCATTTCAACTTGTTTCCCCTGAGACTGAAGTATCAAAGCAATTGAAGATGTCAATTACTTTTAAGGCAAGCTGTTTATAGACCATTATTCCCAAGGCTTTCTTTGCTTGCTTCCTTTGCAAGTGAGATGGTGGAGACAATGCAACTATTAAGAAATCTGTCACTATCACTTCAGCTGACCTTTTGCCCTCAAAACATCCTATCTTTGTATTTTACTTTAGTCCCTGTGTTTTTTCAGACCAAGATATTTCAATGAAGGCTGGAGGGCTTGTGAATAACTATCTCAACCATTACTGATGGGCATAGGGAATACATAGCTAATTAAGTATCTAAAAATTAGCATCTTTTTTATTTGTCTTTTATAAATGTTTTTCTGTATTTTGAAGGGCTCTTTAAAATAATAATAAAAAAAATTCTCTTTTGTATTACTAAATAGATGTTAAATAGAGAATTTTGAGGACTGAAAAAAACCACTCATCTTCACAAAGGACATTGGGCTTGATTGAGATATTCTGGTGAAATACACTGCCCTGGAACAGAAAGAAGAGAAAAAATAGGTAATTTAGAAGTCTCCTTTAATGCTAATTTCTATGAAAACATGAAATACTATTAATAATCTGATTTGATATAGCATTTTCAGATATCCTTCTTCATAATTCATTCTGTTCTGCCCAAGCATTGTTGTTATAGAGTCTGGGAGAAGGATAATATGGGGAAGTATTTACCACATACCAGGGAAGCAATTCCAAATGATGACAAAGAAACTTTAACTCTGTAAACTGCAGGTAAAACAACATCTGGAAATTTTTGCTGGTCAGGGAGAATGAAATTGCATATGAATAAGTGAATAGGACTGCAGGAATTAACAAAGGAGAGGGAAGTCTATCAAAATAAAGGTGAGCAAGCCAAATGGTTTAGGTTCCTGGAAGAAAGATTTGCTAGGGAAAATATTGTTCTGTAAAAATATGTTAGGCTATTTTAGACACCAAAGCAGGGGGAGAACTGTTTAAACCAAAGGTCAGCACTTGCACTGGGGGAGAAAATTGAGTAAAATGAAAGATATGATCTTGAAACAGCTAAACCTGATGGAAAATTGGAGTGTGGTTTTGAGATGTCTCAGGAATAAAGCTCTGGAACAACCTCTTGATGGATATTACAATTGCAAAGAAACATAGGTATTTTAGGGAGTTCAGTGTGCCAGACTTGTGCAGTGTGGTTGCCTGTGACAACTGAGGGTTGGACTTTTTGATTTTAACCTTTGTAAAACCTTTTTTTCTTTTTAATTATGGATTGATTTTATCCCATCCCATCCACTCTTGAGGATTAGAAATCCAACATTTGCTAACACCTAAAGAGTGTTTAAGGTTTACGTGTGGACTGTGATTGATTTTCTGTTGTTGCATTTTGGCTTTATGTTTTGTTTTTAAGCGTGTAGTGTTGTGACCTTAATTTTAGCTTAAAATAATTCCAGTGGAGGATATATATATTATACAAAGCTATATATGCTATATGCTAATTAAGCCACACATACTGAAAGACAGCTGCTCAGAAGAGAAAAATATTCTACGGTAAATAGAAGAGTACAATATTAATGTACTCCTTGAGTTCAGGGTCACGAAATTGGTCTGTTAGTGGACAAAAATCAGTGCCTTGGTCTATGCTGAGAAGCTGTGCCTTGAGTCATCAATCTGCTTAGAATGGTGTTAATTTTTTGTTGTTGTTACCATAGGAACATTCAACCTTTTTTTCTTTTTCAATAGTTTGGTTTCAGAGAAATTTTAGAAAACTGCCAGGGAAAAAATTGCCACAATATCTAGGGAAAGCACAGTTGAAGGACCGCAGGGGGAACTCCAGACAACAGATACAAATTTGTGAGCTCGTGGAGCTCAGCTTTTGTTATCAACAGGAAGTGGTGATTCTGTAGCTGCTCTTTGGTTTCTGTTCCAGTAACTCTGTACCATTTTAACAGAAAGCAATATGTGGTTCAAATATTTATAAGTATATAATTAATTTACGAGAGTCTCTCTTTTTTTCGTTCAAAAGAAATGATATTGTGGTAATGGAAAAATATGGCAGCAGTCAAAGTATTTGAGAGGGAGAATGAGAAAAATCATTTTATCTGCGGTTTCACTTCTGACTATTTCTTTTTTTCTTTTTTTTCCCCCCCCCTTCAGGATTTTATGTAGGGTACTGAAAAAAAATGGGTATATTTGTTTGTACTGCATGTTCTCTCTGGCTCATTTTGCTACCAAGTACTACAGCTGAGCTGGGTAATACATTTATTATTACTCTGGCAGAGCTTGGGAACAGGAAATGAATGTCTGCTGTCAAGGGAGGAATGGTTCAAAGCCCTGTGAGGTCAACAGACGATTTTCCATTTACTTCAGTGGGTTTGGATCAGTCTGTTTATCTCTGGTAGCTCATTACAGTTTCAAGTGAGGTAAAGGAGTTGCAGAATCAAATCCATGTTATGTGTGAGCATGGAAAGGCAATTGGCAGCGTTTAATATGTTGTGTGGGTGCTTTTCTTATCCAAACGTATGGTGGAGGTTGATGGTAGGTATTGCGGAATGAAGTATCATTGAGAAAGGGGGAGCCTGATGCAGTAATAAAGCTAAGCAAATAAGCTGTTTAATCAAATCAGAACTATAAATTGTTGAGGAAAATAGGATCTGGTTTATTATATTCTTTCAGTAAATTCTGCCTTTGATTTATAATCTCACCTGCTACACTTGCAAAATGCTGAGTTATATTACTATATCTGTTGGGGAAAATTATATCACATAATATGATTCTTTATCCATTTCAACTATAAACCTGATTAAAATAACATCTGGGAGGGGAAAATAAAATCCTCTGTACCCTATTCCTCAAATCTGCAGGATTTGATAGCACTCATAAATATGCTATAAGGAATGGTGCTTATATTTATTCCGCTGACTTTTTCACACTTTTTAAAAAAATATGCTGCCTTTGTTTATGAGCTAGAATCCCTGTTCTATTTCCTCAGCTCTGTCAGGAGGTTTTATTTACTTAAAACATATTTTCTGTGCTAAAAATGATTTTTAATAATCAAAATGATTTCTGCTTTTTGAAAGTGAATCTACTGTTAACCAACTCGTCCTGGAGAAAAATGGCTTTAATCTCAGCGACTGCATTAAACTTAGGAAGAAGACAAATCAATAAAGGTGAAGGTCATGGAAATAGATGATTAGAGCAAACAACAGGCTGCCTACTGTAAAATAGGGTTATAAAATAAGCCAAAACAAAAGCCAATCAGATTGAACATTATGAATAGGTTTCTCTTCAGATTGTTGAATAGTCAGATATATCTCCCTTGTTATTTTTTTTGTTGTTCCCCTTTTTTTCTTTCTCCCCTTCCCCCAGGCCCTTTTTCTCTTGCTCCTTGCTATATTATAAACCAAATAGTGTGCTGAGCCCTGGCTGATCCACACGACAGGTCCTGAATGTCCACAGAAACCTCGGGCTGATAGGTATGTGAGGTGAAATTAATATTGCTCTTAAATAGGTTAGGAATAGACCTAATCTGCATCAATGGTTTCTATCTCTCTACACATATGTAACACAAATTCTCACATGCAATTTTTGCCTATTTTTTAGTGTGGGAGTCAGAAGGGCAGTGAGGAGGATGGATCTGAGAGTAGGAGGGCTGAATAGCAGCCCCCATGATTGAGGACTTGGTTTAGGTCCTAGAGCTTAATAACCGTTAGGGTTAATGGCTTGAAGTGATTAACTGGCTGCAACCAGTCATTAATCTGCAGGAGGTGTCTTTAGGCTTGTTCATTATGGGTAAGAAATGACACCCTCGCATTTTGCTTGAACTTTCTTCTTTTGTTGTTGACAAATGAGTCTGAAAACAAATGTGGCTGAATCCAAACATACAGTGTGATGCCATTTCTTCAGGGGTCATATCAGGGGCCAGGCAAAGCCCTGGTCTGACCATGGTCACTGAAATTTGGTTCCTAATTCTGCAACCAAGGGTCTATTATTATTATTATTATTATTATTATTACTATTATTACTATTTTTATTATTATTATTACTATTATTAATGCTTACTTTTCCATGTCTTCTGGCAGTAAATATAATCTCCAGACCAGAGATTTCCTAAAGACAACTTTCTGCCTGAGGGCCATCTTTTTGGCTAGATAGTACCTGTCTGCTAGGACACATCTTAATCAGTAATTTCTGCCTATTCATAAAGTAATTGAAGCCTAAGGAAAATGAACGTAAAGTGCATAGCTAATATATGAAATACTGTAGCTCATTTGTAGGGCTCTCGGATCAGTCATTCCAGATTCATACAACTGCAAATGAAATCAGTTGACTCCTAATTCACCAGTGATGGCTGCATTATAGCACTGTTACTTTTAGCAGATCTGTGAAAAAAGTAAGTTTTAAACTTAGTGTATGTGTGCATTGTGACTACTATTACTATTATTACTATTTTCTCCCTGACAATACACTAAACTAACTTACAATGAATTTGAATCTTGTGCTCATACTTTAAAATAAGGGATAGTATTTTTTACAGAGTTCTAATTTCAGAGTGTCCACCCCCAGCATATTTGAACCTTATGCTGGTTACATGGAAGGGAATTTGCGGAGGTTGACTAGAGGTGCTTTAATCTCGGTGCCCCACACTAGCCTAAGCCATGTGAAAACCTTGACAATCCCCTTCAGCAGTAATGCCAAGAGCAGGGCTGGAAATTTCACAGCACTCTCCCGAAAGCTGTTGATAAGCATGCACAAAATGATTAAGCTGAAGCTGGAGAAGGCATCAATCATTTTGAAAGGAGGCTGTTTGATTCTTTCCTCAAAGTCCAATCTGACCTGACACCAGCCTGACAACAGCCTTTCATGCGGTATGGGCACATCACAGTCGCATTCTGCTATGCTGCTAATAAGGATGGGGACAAAAAAATAAAAATGGAAGAGCGATATTAGTGCTTGTGATGGGGATGAGGCAGGGCAGGAAGTAGCAAAGGTTGGAGGTTTAAAACTACAGCAAGGAAATATCTTTTAAATACTAATTAAAATTTGCTCTACTGTTGCAGGCCTGTTTGTCACCTCCACAGAGACACGTGAACGGAGTGACTGGCACTTGCAATCACACTGTGAGATAAAATACATAAGAAAAGCCTAGCATTATCTTTTATTTGCAATACTAAATCTGCCCTTCCTCTTTCTTTTATATCACAGCTGCTTAAAAAAAAAAAAAAGAAAGAAAGAAAGAAAAGAAAGAAAGACCTAAGAACTGCTCCTATTCGAGCAAAGAGGCAATAATTCTAAGGCAATCTCACTGCAGAAAAACCTTTGCCAGTAACAATGAACATCACAGATACAAAGAGTAGCTAGCCAGAGATTACCCTGACTCTAGAATTAAATTAGACTTGGTGCAAAATACACCTATGCCTGCTGTCAACCTTAAACCTACCATGTGGTCAAAAAAGCAGAAAGACTATGTTGCACTCTGGACTTCTATGACTTGAGCAGTCTATTCGTTTAAATGACCAAAATTTGTGCCCACACAGGAGTTGCTTCCTGTAAAACAAGAACTTTATAAAATTACATTATAAAATCAACACTGATTGTGATGCACATTAAATTCCTAACATGGAGAGCCCAATGGGGCAGCAGTGGGGTTTCTCTTTTTTGGAGGTGTGCTGGCCCGAATGGACCAGTCTGGAAAGCAAACTCAAAAAGTGCCTTTTGATCTAGCTCCCTTTCACTGTCTATTTCATCTGCCCTCTTTTCCATATCAGGAGCATGCCCTTTTATCAGCTTATGGGCCTTAAAATACAGCATTTCATATGTGCAATGTGCAACTCTAAGTAACTCATGCTGATGAATTCCTCTTCGGGGTAAAGCTGTAGGGGCATGTTGAATAGCTTTTCTGTGTCACTTACAGAAATAGCAGATAAATAGATGCAATTTGTCAGAAAACCCACTACAGTAATACATGTGTGCCTGAATGCAATATTTCCTTTAGAGTTTAAATAAGTTTGTTTACATTGAGTGTAAAAAAAAAATAATGTATTTACTTTAGGCTTTATAACTAAATCCGTGACAATTTATTTTGTCTGAAAGGTTAAATGACTTAATAATGGCTTTCTCTGCACATTTTCATATTTTCTGGATACTGGAAAATAAGTGCATTTTTTTAATCCTAGATAGGAGAAAATACATCATTATGTTCTTGCTTTAGCTATGTAAATGACCTTCCTGATAAATGAAAATTGATATTTCAAAGCTCTAGTTTATTATAGCCTGATGGCATGTTAGCCCTTATCACTCAAGGCAGTGTTTAACTCAATAATATATTATGCTAACTCTCTGAAATTGTTATTATGAGATTTTAATGCACCATAAAGCATGTCTTATGATCTTCAGCACACTAAAATGCCAGTCTAACATATTAATCTCACATATATCTCGGAAAGCAGTAGTTTGACAAAATCTGTCTTCATGTATAGTATTTCTTGTACCATGTTTTATAGATGGATTTGTATGTGAGTATAAGATTTGCAAACTCTGATTAAAAGAATTATTTTCATTCTCAACATATAAAAATGAACACAATGAGATCCAAGACCCTAACTTGGAATTCTAGATTCTGTCGCAGTTTAATCATCAGAGTTGTTTATAAAATCAACAGTGTTCATGGCAAAGAAGATATGATACTGATGTGATTTATGTGAACAGATTCTCATTTTTGCAGTAGGAACTTTCTGTCTTGTCCCTTTCTGATTTGAAAGAATTGATGTTTGGTCTGAGTCCAGAGGTATTTTACTTTGGAAGTTTTGATGAAATTGTATTAGCTAATCTTGAAATGGAGGAGGGTGGGGAAGAACAAAATAGAAATATGGGGAAATAAGTTATTTTGGGCTCAAAATTCTGCAGCCCCGAATTTCTGTGAAGGCAGCCGAGCGAGAACTTGTGGAGATAGCATGGACTTCTATCTCCAGCCCAGTAGGCAAGGCTTGGGTGTATTCGCATTTTTGTCTGCTCAGTCTCAGAGACACTGTTGCCTTATGAGGACCACTACTGAGAAGACAGCATACAGTTAATAGGCTTTTCTTAAAACTGGGGCTAAAAGACTGTCAGTGTATGTGTATGCGCACAATGTACAACTAACCTTTGGAGTCTGCTGGACTACCTCCTTCACACTCCTATCCGATTTTTAGTGAAAGTCAAAGTTGGGAATAAGAAAAAACTAGCTGTTAGAGTATTGTCACATCATTCAAATATTCCTGTGGTTGACTGATACAACTCCAGACTCTAAAGACTAGCTTTGCTCTGCAAGTCTTACAGTTGGACCACTGCAAAGCACAGTGTCCATCAACCACAGCTGATTGATAGGGAGAAGTGAAGATTGTCTTTTATTCAACTCTGAGTTTAGCAAATGCAAGCCTCAAATTAAAATATTCAAAGCATATCCTATTTCTCTCTATGTTAAATAATTAAAATTTTGTAATTCCGGTCCTTTGACTCAGTGGAATTTGAGAGCTCCCCTAGGAAGAACAAATTAGAGCCAATCCTTGTTTTTTAAGATCTTTCAATTTCGGATGTGAATCAATAGTTCACTCAAAAGATGAGACATTTTTCATAGTAAAAAGAAAAATCAGTGTATGTGTTCCACATGTTTTCCTTTTGTACATGAAAAGTTAGTAGCTTTAACCTATATAATTTTAAAACGTAGTGGATGTTTAAATTAAGAAAAATGGAGAATGAAAAATGTTCTTATTTAGTTTTATCGATTAGTTAGGTAATGGGATTTGGATGAGAGAAATTTTGTAGAGAAAAGTAGTTTTCATTTGAAGCCAAGTGTTGCCCAGGTAGCTGAAAACACATTCTTTCTCCGTGTAAGGATTAGATGCAATGTCTTAAAACAATAAGGTCCTGAGAAATAAAGATGTAGCAATATTTGTCCTTGAAGATGTCTATATACTCTCTTTTCTATTATGCAGCACTTTACTGCCATGCTTAACATTATAAAGATGCACTATACTTAGTGTCTTAGGGGTTCCTGAATTATTGTTAAAAACAGAAGACCTGAGGGCTCTGTTATGATCTTATTTTTCTCCTTTGAAGATACGCATTCAGAGCATGCATTTCTATCCAAACATAGCTAAAACTATCTAATCCAAGTATTTTACATTTAGCTGCTCTGCTTTCTCAAATGTATGTGTGCAGCCTACAGGCATGGCCTTTGATTGTCCCAGTTACATGTCTGTAATGATCAGAGACACCATTTTCTGATTTTAAAGAAGTAACAAAGAGAAAAAAAAAGAGAAAAATAATGACCAGATATAATGCTGGAAACACAATAATTGAAAGGAAGAGCAGTATTTCTTACCACATTGCCAATGGAATGAGGGCTGTGCTGTTTAAAAGAGAGGTTAAAGGGTCTATTGCACAAGAACATTTCAATTCAGGGCCGGCATTGGTCACCCACGGTAGGGAAGATGCTGGTGAAGAAGAGGAAACAAGAGATATAATGCATGGATAATAGGCCTCATAAAGAGAGAGGATTCAATAAAGCAGCAGTTGAGGAGATACCCTAGTGCTCTGGTGGTCTTTGTTAGGTGAGTGCTCCTGGGCGCTGCTCCCCTGCTCGTAGTCAACAAGGGACTGGGCACTACTTAGCAAAAGCAGATTGCGTTTTGCCCTTGTTTTAGAAAATGTGCTTTTTCATCCAGGTGATAACAGGAAAATCTGTATTTTATTAAGGGGATTTCTGCATATCTCCTTTCATAAAAAAAAAAACTAAAAAAACTCCATTGAATCTTTCTGATATGGGTTTCAGGGGAAATAGTTTTATCTCGGGGAAATTTCTGGATTGCTACTCATGAAGAATAGTCAAGGGCAGACACAGACTTATACAATCCAAAGGCAAGGTTTGTAATGTGTGCCTAATGATTTATCTGCAGGAGCTGGGTATAGGCAGGCCTAAATATATATGTAAATATATATAGAGAGGGAGGCAAAGGATTTATCCTGAATGTTATTGACACTAGCCAACTGCAGACAAATGACAGTATGTGAGAGATGAAGAATAGTCAAGGGCAGACACAGACTTATACAATCCAAAGGCAAGGTTTGTAATGTGTGCCTAATGATTTATCTGCAGGAGCTGGGTATAGGCAGGCCTAAATATATATGTAAATATATATAGAGAGGGAGGCAAAGGATTTATCCTGAATGTTATTGACACTAGCCAACTGCAGACAAATGACAGTATGTGAAAATCTGTGAAGATTTAGTCATCACCGAATAGTGCAGTGCTAATTAGTTAATCCAAGTAGCTGGTTCTTGAAATGGCAGTACATAAAGTAGCAGCTGAAAATTAGTTGAGTTCAGATCTTCAAATTTTCAGCAAATATAAAGTGTGGACAGCAGTAGTGCCTGAATTGCCCGGTGCCTGTCTTCCCTGCCAGCCATCCTCTCCCATAAAGGCTTCAGCATCAGTGAGCAAACCCTGCTGAGCACTGTGATCAGCCA
>NW_010579975.1:228326-257379 GCF_000705375.1 Tinamus guttatus
TTTCACTCCATAGAGTTGATCACACCGTCTACTCAGAAGTGACACATTCTACAAAATCAAACCAGCCAAGCCACCCCTCTAAACAAGAAAGGGAGCTTTGTATCTTAGTGTGAAAGTGAAGAGGGAAATTATTCTCTGGGATGACAATAAGGGAAAAAATGAATCACAAAATATTTCCATCAAGAAGCTGTTGACAGTTTGAAGAAGGCAAATAATTCAGTGACTAAGCAGGAAGTCTATTATTTTTCTTTGTTGTATATTATTTGGGAATTTTGAATTTTATTTATATCTTCTCCAAGTAACAGTAGAGGAGAAAGGATAAAATACAACACTTTAAAAGGGAAAAACACCTCTGAATTACACTTGGTAAGTATAAAATGTGGTCTCAGATAAAGGATCCTGTTCATGGAAACCTGAACACATATAGGGCATGAAGACAAAAAAGAATGTAGGTTGTGTGCTTTATAGCTTTTGTTTCAAGTGTGACCCCTAACACAATCAATCACAATAAGACCATCAGCCATGCAGGTTTGCATGTAAGATGAGGCAGCTCATGTGTATTTGGAGATGTTTTGGAGACAGGGAAAATAGCTTCCATGTATACCTTGAAGAAAAACAGTGTTTCTAGACTGAATCCAAAATAGGCCCTGTGAAGTTTCTTATTTTTTTTTTCAAACCATAAACCTCAAACCATTAAAAGGCTAGACATGTTGCACAAATCATAAACCTCAAACCATAAACCATTAAAAGGCTAGACATGTTGCATGACCCTCCTACATGCAGCTGCACCAACATAAACCAGTCCTCTTCTCATTTTTTATTTTTCTTTTCCTTTAAGCAATCAAGGACAGCAAATTTTATGGAACTTACTTCATGCACAGGGCTGATTATAGAACAAGATTTTAGCTTAGACCATAGCCTTTTATGAAAAGTCGTGCTCAGCTCTGACTAATATTTGGGCAGGGAAATTCTTCAGGGAAGTTTTTACATGGAATTGATGCATCATATGGATGACTCAGTTACTACAATATCCTCTTCCTTTTGGGTGACAGACCTGGTACTATAGACAAAGTCACTTGGATGACCCATAAAACAGGAGATGCTAGAAAGACCCAGGAAGCTTCATTAAGAGTACAGATGCTAGCTATGGTTTTCTTTTGAAAGTGAATATCTTTTGAGATATTAAGTTTATTTTGAGGTAAACATATGACAAGTGTCTGGTACTTCACTTTCCTCTTTCCTCTTCAGTGCAGCAAACAGCTCTTGTCCTAAGCTGTTTATGGTAGTCACTGTTTGATTGTGTTTCAGGTATGAATCCAAATTTCTTAGTCATGAGCATGAACTTATTCAGCTGTCAGTATTTACCCATAACATACAGATATCCCTGTTTGTAGAAACAACTTTCTTTATGCACGAATGGGGACTAAACCTGGGCTAAAATTAGGAACACCTGTAGAGGGAAAATGTAGCCATACTAGCTTTTTGCAATTTCTTTTTTTCATTTGTTTCTGTTGTGCGTTTAACTTGTGCTGGATATCAAACTGCAAAATATCAGTTTGGAGGTGAAAATATACACTTACTAATTAGGATCATAGAATCACAGAATCATAGAATGCTTAAGGTTGGAAGGGACCTCTAGAGGTCATCTAGTCCAACCCCCTGCACACACAGGGTCACCTAGAGCACGTGGCACAGGACTGCGTCCAAGAAAAGACACAGTAGAAAGGAGAAGGTCTGTCAGGTCTATTGACCTTTCTGTTTCTTATGTTTTATCATGTCATTCTGTAGCATATGGGTGTAAGTAATTACATTTTCTCTGCAGATGTGCAAAACACGAATTGATATGCTAAGGCTGGTAAATGTCCGATAGGAGGAGACTGATGTGTCCATAACAGATTTTGTAAATGAGACATTTGTGGAAATGATAAATATTAACAGTGGATTATCATGAAATCTCTCATTTTTTACAGATAGAGATTTTTTTTAATTGTTATTTGAACTATGCATTAAAGCTTAAGGAAAGCCCTATAAGCTAAACTTGACAATCACAGTAATAATTTCTATGGTTTAATGTAGCATAAAAATCATTAAGATGTTTTTGACCCTTCTAATTTAAATCCTTCTCTGGCAACTCATACTCCCGCAAAGCATTTCATTAATTTCATTTATTTTGGAAATTAGAGACCACCTGGGACTAGGAGATTTAAAGGCTTGCTTCAGTGCTTACTTTGCATCTAGAATTTGAAGGTCTTTAAGATATTACACAGTTTAGACATAGCAATTACAAAAAAGGATAACTTAAATTCTCAAGATGAGTTCTGCACTATGAATGGATCAAAAGTATTTTTTTTCAGGGGCCACAACATGCAGCATTTACTGAAAATAAGGCTGAATAAAGATGTCTCAAACAGGGCTTTCAAAATCTTTTGTTTATTGAAACTTAAACTCATGGTATTTGCCATGGCCTACACACACTCTAATCTGCTGTTCTGAATATCTCATTGACATTCTTTCTGTATTAACAATTAACAATATCTCTACTAAAGCTATCAGAGTGTTTTGAGAATAGTATCTCTAAGTTTTAAATTTGGGATAGTATTGGTCCTTCCAAATCTCAATGACATGACAAGATAAACTTTTGATGGATGTTTATTTCTTGCACTTCCCTTTGTCTGTCTAATCAGTTTGCTAGAAGTCCCAGGATGGCTTTTGCTGTGCACAATCTAGTAGGTTCCTGGTTTGTTTTTCTATATGATATTTATTAGTAGAGTATGCAACACAATAAAGCAAAAAGTGAGGCAAAAATCCTCAATGCACTTCATTTTCGTTACTTTCTTAACAAAATATGGATTCACTGCTCATAAACATTCAGGTAAGCCTTTCTTATTTCTTGCTCCAGCCAACTATAAGCAATGATCTCCAAGCTCTGAAGCATTCTTCTTCCTGCCCTAAGGGTATGTATACATATTTCAGGGTAAATGCAAAACCCCAGGGAACATGCAAGAAGAAGTTTCTTTCACTCCAGGTTGACTTTTGATGTAAAATTTGTCATCTCTTCGTATGCAGCCAAAAGAAATCTTACTTCTGCAGAATCCTAAATGATGATAACTAGAAAGGGGAAAAAGTGTATATAAATATATTGCCTCAAATTTTCCTTAAATGAGTCATTTAGGAGAAAAAAACAAAGGAGAAAGAAATGTTTCGTAATTTATTTTTTAGAAATATGTTTTATTGAAGAGGCCAATATACCATTCCCTTAGGTATAAAGAGTGCTAGAATAAAGTCTTAGAGTTCCTCTCTATTCAGGCCAAACACAGCTGCAGGAGCTGGAAAAGCCTTGCACCAGCTCTAGCACAAGGCCCATGAACAACCACACTTTTCTTTCCCAAATCCTCTCCCCTCTACAAGCAAGGCCAAGCAAATAGTTGTCACCTCTGGGCGCTTATGGCTAAGGGGATGCAGGGTGATCTTCCTTGATGCTGAGCAGCAGTCCTAGGAACACATTACTCATACTTGAGCACTGCAGCCTTAGAGAGCAAGTGCTTCATAGATTTGCAGGATGATTAAGCCCTTGTAGGGTCATTGAAAGACACCCAGAGTTCCTGGTGTTGCCTTGCTGTGCTCCTCTGAATCTTGAGCACCAGTGACTAAAGCCCTGTGTGAGGTGGCTGTTCGCACTCTGGCACTGATGTGATGCGGTAGCTAGTCCTACTGTCACCAAATATGTGCCACAAGAGATGGGGTCTTTTGGGATGTCATGAGCCCTTTGCTGTGCCATAATGTTGGCCATATTTTATATATTTTTTTCTCTCTCTTGCCATCTTCTAATATTTCTCTCCTGTCTTGGTCTTTCTGCTCCTTGACCACTTGTCTATTCTTGCTTTTCTGCCTCTCTTCTGTGCTGGTGACCCTTATTTTCCCTTTCTGCTTTAGCTTGGCTCTCTGTTACCACTCAGGGATGCCTTGAGGCTGATACTGTTACCGCATTAGCAATGCTCTCAGAGCAGCATGCAGCATGCTGCACTTTGCTCATCAAGGCCTTTTTTGCTCTGAGATGGCTTCCGAATAAATAGACAGAGAGCATGACTCCAATGATAGTAGTGCAATAACCCACTGCCATATGGGGTGTAAAGCCTCTTTGTGAAGAGGGTATTTTTTCTGTTTTACTGTTTTCTCTGCTCCCTTTTGCCTCCTACGCTGCCATAAGGCACTCAGATGCACACATGCCTTACATTTGGGAGAGAGCATGTTTTTACAATCTAGGTGGGCTTTAAAATTATCCCCATGTGCCATGCCATCATCCCTGTAACACTCTGTTGCTGTTATACATACTGCATACGCAGAGGTGGCCACGATCTTTTTATGGCATGTTTTGTTTGGTGTCCTGTGACATCTTGTGTCAGGCAGCAACTGCCTCTGCAAGGATGTCCCTTGAAAATGAGATCTTCAAGTCTCCATTGGATGTACAATCCCTGTGCAGCAAATCTTTGGCCAGATATGAAAGCTGAAAGGCCTAACTTGGTGCAGCTTTCTTAATGAACTCCAGTTAAGTAGAAATGTACTTCAGCATAGACATAAAAAAGTATATGTAAAAGAAAGAAGGGACAAAGGGAAGCCCAAACTAAAGCGGTGTTGGGACAGATTGACACTTTGGAAGGGAATAACAGAGCATATGTGCTTTGATGCAGACAACGGATACATATAAATAAATCCAATACAAAGTTGTATTTTTTTGCCATACCACATCTTGTACAAAATTGGGTGATCTCAACCACTTTGTTTCAGTGGAATTTATAACTTTGAGTTCTACATTTATAGTAAGAAATTGTTTTGTAGGAAACAATTTGTTCCCGATTCAAATATTATATCTCAGCTATTTCCGTTAATGGCACTACATCTGCAGTACTATATTTGGCCCGAGATGGGAAAATGCATATACAATACATCAAGTTACACATGGTCTGTGTTTCAATAACATCTGCTTCAGTTTCTGGGTCTTTCTCAAGACAGTTTGATTTTCTTGAAAATGCAGAGCATCTGCTCTGAGAAGCTCAACTGGTACCAAACTTGTTAGTATTTTCTAGGGAAGCGCATAAATGCATTGTGCTCTCTAAAGATATATGTATTTTGCATGTGCCTATATAGGTGTATGCATTGCCATCTCCCTCGCCATTTGAAGTCACTTTTAAGTATGAACATTTGATGCTGCCATTTAAAGGGTAAGCTCCTCAAACCAAGAAATGTTTTCTCTGTATAGTATTTATGAATAAAGGTTATTCTTCCACATCACTCCTGCCCCCAGCAATGAGTGGCTTACTTGACTCTTTTCATTGCTGTTGGAGTATTCTCAAAGAAAATACACGTCTGAGTAGGATTAGTATGGAAGAGGAGAACAAGTTTATGCCACTGCACAAGAGCATTCCCCAGGCCACTGATTATCCACCCTGTTTATTGAGCCTTAGCATTTCTATGGTCATCTGGCACGTAACTGATTATCTGTATGCATCGTCTTTGCAATAGGACATCTTCCCTACTTCCCAGATAATATTTTTATGTTGTTCATCTCATTACAGGGAAGGGCTATTTTCCTATTAGCTGCTAAAGAAGACAGAACTAATCAGCTATAGATTTTTATCCCACTGATCAATGTCATCTGTTAATTGTATTGGAACACTAATTCCTTCTTTCTGCAACAAAGAACTGGAAAAAAATGCAGGTTGAGGACAAAGATGTAAGTAGACAGACTGATTATTGCCA
This sequence comes from Tinamus guttatus, assembly GCF_000705375.1. The sequence goes on from NW_010579975.1 coordinate 234,084, forward strand.
GCATGATCTGTAAGCAGAAACACTTGGTTCCTTGAAACAAGTTCTGACCTGACAACAGCAATAAGCTTCCCAGAACTGGGTCAGAGACTGGAGGGTCAAAAAATTAATTAATGTTCTGCTGAAGCTACATGATTCGGTACTGTTGAGCACATAGACATTCCTCCCTGCTCCTACATTGAACTATTATGCTGCGAAAAGTCACATGAAATATGCTTCTGTTCTTATCCTAAATAAAACAAAGGAATATTTTAAGGATATATACAGTCTGTGCTGCAACAACTGTAAGGAAGCCTTTTTAGCTTTGTTTTTGCATATAGAGGGTCTTTTCTTTTTATCGGAAGAAATACAATAGGCAGTATTGCTGTCTCTTCTGAAAATCAGACATATTTCTAAAGCACCTACCCTTTGGCCAAGGATCTAGCAATTCTGATATTGGTACTAACAGTTAGATGACTGTACAACTGAAATAAGTTTGTTAGATGAGAAAAATGACAGTACAATGCCTAGCAAAGTGTAAAGACAGAATCTCACCCTAATGCAGGCACCAGACAGGGCTCTGTTACCTCTCCACTCTTCCTCCTCCTCCTCCCCTTGCAGTTACATGGAGCAGCTGTAAAGGATATTCTTACGATTCAGTTTTATACGTCTACCTTGCAGTTTCTGCTACTTATTGTCAAGGTTGCAAGTACAGAGAAACTTGTTTTGCTCCTTGTCTGGGTGGTTAGTGCCTTGTGGAATGAGAAAAGCTGTTGAACTGGCCGCACTGGAGCTGTGAGTGTGCTAGCTGCCGAATATTTGAACATGACTCTTTACAGATGAACTGTGCCATCAGCCGGTTTACAAGTTAGTCTTGAAGGCTAGTGGAAGGCTAGTGAAAGGCTTACTGTTTTGTTGAATTGACTTTTGTAATCTTCACTAACATACTTGCTTTGCCCTTTGTTTTTTAACATTCTTCAGGAGAAATCTGTGCTAGCAAACACCCTGCATTAACAAAAACTTGCAACATTTCTCTTGGGCATGCACTATTTTTTGTGCCAGAATCTTCATGGATGGATGTTTTATAGGTAAGGAAGGAGTAAAGCTGGGGACTTTAGCAGCTCTATGAGAGATCCAGGTTTCTTTTTGCCGTGGAATTGTCTATGAGGGCCTATTTTGGAGGCCTCCATTGGGAAGGCTACAGAGCAAAGCTAGTGGAACTGAGAAGAAACCAGAGAACAGGAGTATGGTTTCTATGCAGATTTGGCTCCCAGGTGGCTCCCAGCGTAGGGCGAACACGCCAGGCAGCCTGGACTGTGTTTAGGACATACCACAGACACACATTGCAACCAGGTTACAGTGGGCCAGGTTATGGTGAAAAAAAAAAGAGACATAGGAAGGATTTCCTTAATCTGCAAGGCAAAGAGGTCATACGCTGCAATTTCACCTGCCATTTTGATCATTCTGCATTTGTGTGTGTCTATGCACCCGACTGGTGAGCACGTGTATACGGTCTGTGTTTGTGCAGAAAATAAATGCTCACAGGAGTGGTTGTCTTGCTTTTACCCCTTTCTGCCAGCTGACATGGGAACAAAACTCTGTGAACACCTGTGGCGACAGAAAGTAAATAAAAAGTGCTCACATGTGTGGCTGGCTGATACAAGTTGTCAGGTGCTTAGTGCCATTTCTGTCTCTCTCCATTTCTGCAAATTTTGCAGTATTGTAGCTGCAGTATTGGGATGCTCTAATATGGCTTGTCATCTTTTTAGTGTTAGCTTAAAACAAGAAATCATATTCTGAAAATGTTTAGCTTATATTTTTTAATTATTTGTTCAGCACTGTATCTTAATTTCTATTTCCAGGGCCCTGTTGGCTAATGAATAATGAATGTAACTATTGTTTCCCCTTTGTTATTTTAAGAAATACTTTTAAATGTGTTACCCACTTGCAGTCATAAGCCATAAATATTTCCTTTAAAGGCTTGAACTCGAGAAGTTTGTGTTTAAGGTTGCCTTTCCAAACTGAACCAAAATGTTTTAAACATGCTCACATTCATTCTTTTGTTATCTGTACAAGTTGCTCTCTATTGCTAGATAAAGTTGGCTGTTTTGGCACCCTTGGGTCATATTCCAGCTAGAGACTCAATCTGTGTATCTGATTTGAGAGCTCTTCATTTTTTTTTCTGTTCATTTTCTTTTTAAATCCACATGGTTTACAGCTGAAATGGTGGAGCTGCAAAGGACACAGATGTGTATAGCTAGGGTGAAAGACCGGCTCCATTATAGGGAGATAAACCCCGTATTTTGTGCCATGATACCCAACCTGGACCAACTCCTGAACTCCCCCTACCTCCTGCCATCATATAAGATAAGAGACTACAAGCTTAATACCTGAGAGGGATTTATTTTGTGCACAGATCAGCAAAAACATTATTATTTGCTTAGATGATGCTTATCCCAGTTATGGTTTTGCAAGATGGCATATTGCGGTTGGCTGCTCTTTACCTGGAGTAAAACCAGATGGATCCATAGCTGTGACAGTACCTGAGAATTAAAATGATGTCCCGCGGTTTTGGCATCTGTGCTCTGGAGAGAGGTGCGGGAGCATAAATGTATAATCAAGTAATGAGAAAAGATTAACAAGCAATATCTGCCCCCTGTAATCAGCTTTGGAAACAACAATAATAAATCTCACTTGCTCGATTATTTGATGTGGTCTGGTAAATACCTGAACCAAATTAGAAGATGTGCCTATAAACAACCGGAAATGGGAGAGTTCTACTCATCTTATCTTCAAGAAGCAATAGCACCTGAATTCTCCCTTTTGCACTCCTTCGCCATTCATTGATCGGCTCTCCATCTGCATATCCCCCTTATACTGTCTGTGTCCTGACATTAAAAATATCTTGCTGATGGGGCCAAATTGGGAATTTGTGAAGCTTTGTCTGACTAACCTGACCAGGGCTATGCTATATCTCATTTGTCAGATGGTGGGCTACTTAATGCTGTCTCCACGGTCTAGACACCTGTCTCCTGAGGAATGGTTCTCCCTTAAAAATCCAAGTATACTTGGCTGGAAAAAAAAAAAAACAGATTTTATGTACGACTCCGTAAGCATCAACCAAGTATTCCAGTCTCTCAAGCAATGAGACTCTGATGCTACAATTGTCATGTTGTTGCTCTGGCAAATGGAGGGAACTTATGCTCACTTAGCAAAAGACACACTTAAAGTTGCCAGATCTGTATTTAGCGCCATATAGCTGCATCAAATCTGAGTTGAAAGACACTTGATAGACAATTACCAGGAAATCTGTATTTTCCCTGTGTTTACTGGCCCATCCTGTTCTGCGTTCATACTGGCCTTCAGTCAATTTTCAATCTTTCTCAGAAGTACCACTAGCACATGCTGCAGGATGCCAGTCAGTTAAGAATAAAAGTTAATCGTATCTTGCATTTTCCAAAAAAGAGCACAAATTCATATATGTTTCTGAATTCTTTATGTAAGCCAAATAATGGCAATATTTTTACATTTGTGTTTTTGTAGATAAACATGTTGATAAAGAAAAATCATTTTCTATTTTAGAGAGTACTGGTAGACAGAAAAGACTGTAGTGTGCAAATATTAAATTCATATTTGCATGTTTTTCAGGGTTACCTCAATGTCCCCTCACCAGATGTGAAAATAAAGATGTTGAATGAATGTGAGGATTGGATAAGGCAAGAGCAACATTAGCACCAATGCAAAATTGTTCAGAAACTGATTAGCAGGATAAAAACAATATTTAATAGCTTTAATTTAGCTGACAAAGTCACTTCTATCTGTCTTGCACCAGCAATAGGGAGGAACGAGAATCTGGCTTGAAAAATAAGTAGTCTGCCGGGTCTAAAAAACTCCATGTATTTTGAAGACTAGCTCCAGGTCAAATTTTGGAGTCTTTACCCTATTATTTTTCAAAATCATCAGATTTTCTAAGGCCATGAAAACACATTTTCCCCCCATCATTTTTACAGGAAGCAGAGCTAAACTCAGACATGGGATCCTTGAAAAAAAGTCTGCACCTTTCAGCCCACCAAATTATCATCACGGAACAAATTCCAAACTGGGCATGTTTTTGGTTTTGCTGTGAAACCAAAGGGCAGTTTTATGCAGTTTCGGCAGTTTTATGACTCTATTTGTCCGTGGTATTTTTGTTCATGATGAGCAATTTCAGGACTATGTGCTCACTGAAGACAGTCATTTTTATTTCTGTGTTGAAAGCGCTAGCAGAGTGCTAACCAGATATTTCATTATTAGTATTTATTAGAACTAAGCTCTTTTCATGAAATATTTTAATCTTCTGTTCACTAGTGCATGGCCACTGATATAGAACAAAACACCCATGCAAGACATAAACTAAAGAAGTTGAAATTAAACCCTTGGAAACAGCACTTGCTAGATTGGACCATAATGTATGTGCGTGTGCATATATGTATACAGAACGGACATAGGGTCAGTTGATCTGTCCTGTTCTCGTGGTTGCATATATTTTGAGTAAGCTCAATTAAAAAAAAAATCTGTCTTAAAAGAGTAACTTATATTCTGACTCAAAAGCAAAAATTAAATTAGATGCTTTCATGAATACGCCTCTAGCTAGGCAAGCCGATAGACCTTTTGGAAATAAAAACCTGCAAAACAATTTTAAAATTATTTAAAAAGATGGTCAAACAAACAACAAATCACTTCAGCTAACTGAGCTTAGTTTTGAAATCATTTACAAAGCCATGGTTGAATTCCTACTAGACAGGTTATAGAGCTCTGTACTATTAAATACACTTATTTTAAACTGGGTTAGTCTGTCCTTCAGGGCACTGCCACAATAGTTAAGGTAGTGCCAAAAAATCTCACGCTTGCAGAATATTTGCTTGGAAATAAGGAGTGTATTGAAAGTCAATGTCAGCGGTTTCAGAATTCCATCTCCACCAACCCCGTGACTCCATGCGCTGGGAAGCACACCTGGACAGGTTTCCAGAGGCGTAATGTAAGCAACATTATGCAGGGGTGGAAAAGGCTAATTTCATGTGCCTGCACAGTTCAAGAAGTGGTTAGTGCTTGCCTCTTTTTTATTTATTTTTATTTATTTATTTATTTTAAAGAGTTTAACTTTGTTGTGTGAGCAGGCAGCCGGATGCATCATAGGAACAGCTTGTTTCCTTTTAATAGAATGGCATGGCACAGCAGTTCCCAAGCTGTAATATGTTGATTATGGTTGAGTGTAAACTGCAATCAGGTGATAGCTGAACTGGTTTGAAAGTATAATATCAGAGGAGGAATCCATTTAAAATGCAATGATTAAGAAAGCTGGTGTAACCAGGTGTCTGATCTTCAGTGCAGTGTGCTAGGCATGATCTGAAAGCTACTGATAGAGCCAGTCATGAGCTGCAAATTTAAGCCTGAAGTAAAGGAGCAGTGTTGGTGCTTCCTTCTTTGCTTGTACAGTGCTGAGCACTGCACTTTATAAATAATAAATCCTTATACAGAGCTTTAACTTATTCCTTAATCACCATGATGACTGTGGCTGTGTGCTTGAATCCCAGTTCAAGCATTTGCAGCTGCTCTGACATGTATTTGCTTTGTGCTCCTGGAATCCAGCCACCGCTTCCCTGAAGAACGGTCCTTAAATTTTCGCTTTTCATGCTTTCATGGTGCTTGGATGTCAAGGGGAAAGGCTCAGAGCTGTTCAAGAAAAATGGTTGGATTTGACTTGAAATACTAATTCCAGCTTAGAGAACATGCTTTTTAACAAGAGGACTTGAGCATTAGAAAAATCTACTATTCTCAAAAGTTCATTGCTGTATATGAGCATGTATGAGTGCATGTATGCATTACTTCAAGAAAATAAAAGCAAAGGGGTATTTGAGCCTTGTCTTCCTGTTAGCAGAATTTATTTTATTTTGTTTTCTTACTTAGCAACAAGAATTTTCAAGAACTTATCTACTAGAAAACAAACATGACTGTATACCAGCCTTTTTTTTTGTTATAAAGAGACGTTTTCACCTTGTCCATGAAACATGTCCATGCTAGTATGCAGCTGCCTGACATTTTGCTTATCTGTGTTGTTGTCATTTCTCATTGTTGGATAAAACTTTGGAAAAGGGGAGTGTTTTGGTATGCAGTTTATATAGGTCACAAAATATTTTCTTTGGTTATTGACTGTAAGAAAGGGAAAAGCATATGAAGTTCATTGTAGCAAGTACAGTATGAAAGTATAAATTCCTGTTTAAGCATTTTTGTATTATTTTACAATTCCTGCATAAACATATTAATAATAATTAAATTTGTGGAAATAGTCAAACACTTTATTTTGAATAAGTTTCATTGTGCATCAGTTCTTTTCCTCTTGTATCTTTTTTTTTTCTGCTTGACTTAGAAAATATAAATATATATGCAAATAAGTCCTTATATTTAGGGCTTGGGTGTACTGGTGTTTGAAAATATTTCCGTGCTTTGGGTGAAAATGCGTTGTGTGCAATATTACTTACCTACCCTCAGTTGCATTGTGAAACACCTCCACAAAGTTCAGACAGGAAATAAGCCACTCACGCACTTAAACAGATTTCCAAAGATAAACACTCTGACATTCATGAAGTAATAGGCCGTATTGTTTTGCATATGAACATGTACATACACATTTTATCTAAGACCATCAATTCAGGACTCTGACAACACTGAGGGTAAGAGGAAAGTATAGGTGTGTTTTTGTTCCTGAGGACGAGGCTGAGGAAAGACTCCTTGATTGATCTGGTACGGCTGGGTGACACCTTAAGACATGTTTCTTCAGAACTTGTTAGCATGACCTAGTTGCGTTGCAGAGCATGTGTGCAGTTTGACATTTAGATGTGCATGCAAGCATGCACAACCCCAATATGATACAAAACAGACAAGAGAATCCACAACGGTTAGGTTAGCTAACACCTACAATTTCCTTCAGGCCTCTGAAGGTAGCAACTGCTTTATATAAATATATATAAGAAAAGTGAAAATACCATCTTCCTGAAGCCTCATGCATTTGGTATCGCTGCTCCCTGCTTCCTACTGTGAGCAACTGAATTATGTGAACAAGTTATATATTGTTAATTTACTTTGTGCAACGTATGCAGTTTAACAGGTTTTCATGTGTTTCATCACAGAGGTGGTTTCTTTATAAAATGCACCTTATCTGGAGCTGAGATTGCCATTTCTTGCCCTGATAATGTGCTTTCAGTTGTTCTGAGGCAGGAGGCCTCACTGAAATAAGACATAATTTTGTTAGTGGTGCATCCCTTGAGTGTCCCTTCAGCAGAAGAGTACTGAAATTATTTGGACAGAGGAATATCATTTTTTTGCTTGGATCAGCCTCTGCTCCTGATGCCTTTGAACATCAGTTTCTGTGGGAATAGATTTGTCTAGTTCATGAACACATGGAGATATTTAAAATGTCAGGGACTTGATATTTCAGCATCAGCAGGACAACCAGCTCCTCTTAGGAGGCAGGATCCATCCCAGGCTGGAACCACAGATTTGGCTATGGACTGGCTGCTTGACTGTGGTGACCCAGAGTTGAGTTAGGAGAGCTATAATGTGCAGCAGTTTTTCAATGTCTTTGTCTCCGTCTGGTTTAATTGCAAAAGCTTTAGTGTTTGCCTTATTTGTGGAGCCCGGGACTTCCCCCTGCAAGAGGACAGCTTCTCTCCTGCCCTGAATCCATGGGAAGGATCAGTTCTCCAGCGAAACTACCTCCATATGACACTTTGGCGTAGGGCCCATGTGACACTATGTCATGTACCTTCCTACTCTTGGGACCTTTTCCTAGGGTTTTCTAGCCACTATGGACGTGAACTCAGTTCCCTCAGGACACGTATGCAGTAAACACCACGTTCTGACTTTCAGCACTTTCTCAGTATTTCCTCACCTCTGAAAGCTCCACCTAGAACTGGCACCAGCAGCGCATGGGAGGATGAAGGTTCTGGGGGATGGCATGGATAGAAATGGCTCTGGAGAGGAAGGTAAACATTCCTATTTCATCCCATATTTCCACATGTAGGCTAGCCAGGGAGACAGGCAGACAGCACAGACAACCAAAAAGGTATGAAGTAGGTGACTGCTCCAGGTAGTCCCTCCCGCCACAAACATCTGCTCTTGGTGCTGGAGTGAGCGTGGTAGGAAACTCTGTCCTCCACTGTCCTGCCCTGACTCTTCCCTCCCTGCTCACATTCCCCCTGTGGCTCAGAAACAATAACAGCTTTAGCAATAAACTTTCACTGTTTGCAGTCCAAACGATTTCAAAGGCTTCTTCACCACCATAAAGCAATTTGGAGAAACTTCCCAGCCTCTAAGGGAGTCTTTGTCATCTCAGCGTCACCCACTTTTCTCCTCCCAATTATCTGGTTCCTCACCATTATTGAGAGACAAATGGTGGGAGCGGGGCCATGTGCGGGTATTTGTCCCTCACCCTGCAGCCTGCTCTGTGCTCAAAGCCATCGTGCACGTAAGGAAAGTGACACGGGCAATAGTTCTAGCACTAGTGGTGAGCTCAGGCTGGGTGGTTTCAAGCTCAGGCTGCCTTTTCATAAGGTCTGATTTGTACCATCTCCCAACTCTCTTTTTAACATAGAATGCAATTTAAACATCGGTGATAAAACCATGAAACATTTACCAGGCTTTGTCTCCCCTTTGTTCAAATTAATACAGTTAATATAAGAAATAAGGTGCTAAGGTGGATAAAGATTTGATGTGAAGTAATAACTAAATATCAAAAATTATTTCGGAAGTAGATGTATACGTATGTAGCCTTGCAAAACAAAATATTTTTATTTGATTCACAATTTGCACCAATATATTTTAAGCCTGAGTATAGAAAAAAAAAAGAATAGCATTCTTGTGATTTTAGATTTTGTAATTTGGTATCTTGTGTTTTCTGCATTCCTAAATAAAGAGGTAATGTATGCATTTAGGGGGGAAAAAAGATAGACTAAATATGACCTTTATTTCCAAGCAAAATAAACTGTGTGAATATATTTAAAATGCAGAAGAGACAACCTCATCAGAAGAAGCTATAACTCTTTTAACCCTTTGTCACATTTTCCCCTTTGTTCTCTGAATCTAGCCAGTTGTAGCGTATCTTTTAAAGGCAATCAAAACTGGAATTTACAATGTCTGCACTATGTGTTGCTCTCTGCGCTACCCTATAATGTGATCGGAGCTGCCCCTGAGCTCTGCAACACCAGCTCTTTAAGGTGGATTCCAAATTTGTTGCCAGGCTTAAACAAGCCTTATAGAGCACAGCAATAGCTCCTGTTCCAGGCCATATGCTGCCTTCATTCGTCTATGGAAAGAGAGACCCTACAGTGGTCACTGCACTACAAATGCCTAAGTAAATTAGGCAAACACAGAGTAGAACACACATTAAAGCAGCCTCAGGCAGCACTGCAATATGTTAATGGAATAACAGCACAGTGCAGTGACCATGAAAAACAAGATTAATGAGGTCAGGCAGCGCATACATCCCAAGGAGGAGTAATGAACTCCAAAAGCTTTTTTTTTTTTTTTTTTTTTTCACTAGAGGTGAATTATTTCCCTTAAAACATTCTTGTAGGAGAAACTCACATAAGACCAGAGATGAGGTCACAGGCTGCCCCTCTCCTAACAAGGTCCTACAAAGTAGATGTGGGACGTCTGCATGTGTTGTGTAGGCACACAAGTTCCTCCTGCGCACCTCGCCCTTACTTTGAGATACTCTACAAACCAAGTTTCTGGGAGATGATAACATGCAAATCTGCTTGCCAGTCTCACTGTCTGTGTGTCCACTTGCAATTGCTCCCTGGGAGCTTTTTGATCAGTTTAATCCAAAGTGCCTCAAGCCAGAGCAGATATAAACATTTGCTTTGTAAATTGGCCTTGTGAAAGAGGATCCATATGCAGGTACTCAAGCTAGAGCTGCTACCTGTTTTCTCCTAATCGGAGGTGAGAATTTGATTCTCTTCTTAGCACTCTCATCCAGAATGTGAATGGACAACTTTTTCTATGTTCCCCTTTCTTGTTATTTTTGTCTCATCAGTTCTTCTGCCTTAAACAACATGATAATCAGCTAAGAGAGAACTAATCAGCTCCACAAATACACATTGTCAAGTATTTCACTGTCTTTACTAGGTTATGAGATCCATATCTAGATTCTCATATTTCTATGGGTTTCAAGGGAGGGGATTTTTTTAGAATATTTTTCTCTTTTTTTTTTTCTATATTTTTTTCTTCCCTGGGTCAAAATAAGTACTTCAAAGTTCTACATTTGCTAACACATGAAAATGTGTTAGTGTAAAATAGTCATCATGGATATATACATGTATATATTGCTTAATTCATTAAAAAACTTTTCTTCTCTAGTACTGCTTCATCTTTGTTACTCATTTCTTAGCTCATGATCAGGTTCATAATCCTTCTCTTTGAATACATTAATGATTTTAAGCCTAACTTGCCTTTTCTTTAGTCACACACATAGCAGCCAATGCTTTGACCATACAGAAAAGTCCCCATGTGTCTGGATCTTTATATGACCTCTCACAATTCCGCAAAATGTGTCTAAAAGGATGTAATCACAGATTCTATTTAAATCAATCCATTATTTCTGCTTTTGTTTCCCCCTAGGCTCCAAAAGGAGGCAATTCAGTAGTAATATGTATATCATTGATCTCTTTAGATCACAAGAGGACTTTTAGAAAATATACTTATTTGAATGTCAAGTACCTAAATCCAGTGGCCTACTTTAAATCAAACATTGAAGAAAGCGAGCCAGGAATTCATCTATGATGTTGTCATCTAATAGGCAAACTAACCTACTTGAGAAGTGGAACCTTATAACAAAAAAGCTACTTGAATTGTTGATATGCCACTAGTTTTTTCAGCAGTTACATTATTAGTAGCAATAGTATCTGACTCTTGCTAGCTCTTTGCTTTAGCTTAGGGCCTTAATTGATTTAAAGGGTATGAACATGAAAGAAGTTTCAAGGCTTCCCTGTGTGTAACTTCTCCATGCAAAAATAGTGAACAATTAAAGTAATTTTTTTTTTTTTTGCGATTCCCAGTTGTACTTATTTGAAAAAAGATAAAGGAACCTTGTTATCCTCTGGACGATTAAATTAGGGTTGATTTTGCCATACAAGTGAAGCAGGTCATTGCCTAGGGAAAAACATAAGAAAAGTAGAATGTTCTCTAATTATTTTGGGGATTTCTGAGGGAGAGAAAAGGGAGCCCTGTTTGTCTAGGCAACATAGCCTTAAATTCAGCTCTGGACAGGCAAGCAATTAGAACAGCTTGCTTGGAATCACAGGACCAACGTCTGCCTCCTGAAACAGATAGCTGATGTACCTTTAGGAGAAGAGGGGGCATTGTATCAAAACAAGGTGTTCTATTTTTAAGCAGTCTGCTTTGCTGCAACTTTAAACATGACTTTTAGTATTGTTCTTTAATGAAAGAAAAGGTGGCACACTCGCAGGCATCCAAATCACTACAGAAATGAGCTCTTAATCATGTAGCCTGCTCCACCCAAGCACAATTTAGGGAGTTGAAGGAAGCCACCCGAGGAGAAGCAATAGCAGTTGTTGCGATTCACTATTCTGGACAGTGACCTGGTATATTTAAAGCATGCTTTAAAAAACAGTGGAAAAACAGGTCATGGAGTTCATGTTTGTCCTGTCATCGGGCCAACTGTCGTGCCTCAGATGGGCGATACAGAGCTGTGACTTTAATCTATACATGGTAGCCCTAATCACTGATACATTTAGACAGTCACATTATCAGCTGCAAGGTGGACCTGATTGCTGCTGCGGGCCCAGACCCTCTGTGGTGCTAGTGCTCTGCTTGGTGTAGCTGTCATAAGTTGCTAGCAAAAATATCCTGAAGTTCCTGACGTCCACCTGACCTGCCTGGTGCTCTCCGTGACAGGTCCCAAACTCAGTGAACACTCCTATTTCTGTACTGACAACTCTCTCCATGCTTTCAAAGCATAAAGAGCCAGGCATACTCAATCTTTCATCTTCAGGAAGCCCTGAGTCCTGGTGGTCCCTGAGATGACAAATTGAACCCCAGGGCAGAGCAGGCTTTGGCAAGCTTTTAATACATTTGCAAATGGATTGCAAACAGTCCTTGACTACAGTATATCATAGGATGCACGTATATTAAGAGTTAGCGCTTGGCAAGATTTCTTTGTAAGTTTTGTCGTCACCATTTACAGTGTGTTAGTTCACTATGCAGAGTGGTCTTGGAGCGCTTGAACTGGACTCCTCCTACCTGAAGCTAGACTGGAAGACACAATCCAGGAGCACAAATGATGCGCTCCATACACCAAGACGTAGATAGAGCCTGTCGGACCAGAGGAAGTTTGAAGTAACCCCCTAAACATGCACGAACCCTGAGTCCTCAGTACCAATTAGTTTGCTTCTCTTGGGTCACAGCATCTGCCTCTACATGGACAGGGCCAGGCGCTGTAATTTAGAGCGAGGAAACCCATACAGAAATGGAAAGGCTGTCCTGGCATGGCCTTTCCTTCTGCGTGCACCTCTAGGAAAGCAGCCCATGTTACCCCAACACGGTTCTGCCAGGCACAGTGGGGTGGCTGGTGTTGGAGTTTACTTCTTTCTTCACATCTAACTTGCAACTGACTTTTGAGGAAGAGTGTCCTTTATACTGTGTTTTATTTGTCCTAATCCATGTGGTACTCTATCTGTTTTTGCAGTTTAATGCCTGATCCTTATAACTAAATATGCCATTCAAAATTTTACCCATTTCAGTATAATTTTAAACAATGGGTTTTGTTCTTTTAGTATTGGTAGAGGAATTCAAATAAATTAAATTAGCAAAGATGGATAATATTCATTGCCGCTTGTACTTTTTTACTTGCAAGATTTATTGATTTTTTTTGTTTTATTTGCCAGTTCATCCAACCATTCTAGAAATAACAATAATTGTTTTTTCTTTGTGCCTAATGTCCTCTGAAATAACTCCTCGTAATTTTAATAGCTTTTTAAATATATATATTATTTTTTCTTAATCTTTTTATTTTTTTGTGACACGTATGAGTAGATAAAGGTTTTCCAGTCCTAGGACTTCTTAAATGCTAGCTGCTAAATGGTTACTGAGATGATGCAGTTCCTGAAGAACATCCTCTGGACTCTGACTCTCCACAATGACTGATTTCATGCTCTGTTACTGGTGACAGCTGAAGAGGGAACCCCTACGCTTCCCAACATTTCAATACCTTCTCAGTTACAACTGAGAAAACAAGGAGTGTGAAAGGGAAAGTGAATCAATAGGTCAACAGTCAGGTGAAGGAAAAGAAAATTGGCTTGATAAATGTTAAAGAAAAGATTTCTAAATCATTTAGTGCAGTGGAAAATGTTGTAACACCTGATTCCATTTCCACGAAAATCCATGGCAGAACTCTTCCAGCATCAGAATAAAGATGACCAAATTTGGGAAGCTCCCATCAGCACATAGTAAGGAGCCGATGTGCTTCAAAAGCAGGAAGATTTGGATAAACTGTCTGGCCTCTTTTTTTTTTCTTAAAGAGTTAGTATGATTGATATATAATCAATCAAAGAGTTAGTAAAAAGGACCATAAAATGCTTGGAGAGGGCTTATGATGGAGGGGTTACAAAAGGAAAAAAAATCCATATGCTTCAAAAATGTGAAATTCTCTTCTACCTACCATTAAACACCTGCTTGGTCTCCAATCGTTGGAGTTAATGAGCAAGATTATTGCATTTTTTATGTGACCATTCATCCTTTTATTTACTATAGGTGATCTTTTATGTGTTTACCTTTATGGGGAAGAAGAAAATGCTGTCACCTTCGTTCTTAAACCTCACTGATGTCAGAAGCATTCCCCCTCATTGAGAGATGCAGTGGCAAAGGTACAGTAAGTTTCCGGCAGTTAAAAAAATATATATTAAGATTATTTGACTCAGAGTGAAATGAGATCTGCAGTTATCAAACGCCCTGCAAGTTGCCAACAGGCTTTCCATGGGCACACTGAGAACAGGGAATACTTTACCTCTTCGAAGCTATCTGAGATATTGAGCCCCCAGAGCTGTCATTCTCTTCTGAGGGTTGTAATTTCTCTTCAAAGCAATGACAGTTTATCCTTCTTATGCCTTTGGCCACGGGCTAAGATAAGGAAGGTTACCTTGCTGAAGCAGAAACCAAGGTTTGGTTCATCATCCTAAGGTTCATCATCCTGTTTGCGTTGAAATTACAACAGTCCAGCAATTAAAAGCCCTCATATGTAAAATCCACGTTTCTTTCACAATTTCTTCCTTTGCACGACCTTAAAAAAGAAAAGTATGATTAGTTTTCAGGAAAAGAAAAGAAAAAAAAAAAACAGCTATTACTAAGTCATCTTTACATAACCAGAGACTTTGTGTTTGGTACAAAGTAGGAAATTGCATAACTGAAGCCTGGATCATTTCCTCTAGCAGGGCAGCAACTGAAGGAGCTCCCCAATGATCGCTCATGGACATCTCTGTCATTTCCTTATATGGTGATATCAATACAAAAATCCTGGGGACATGACTTAGAGGTAGCTTTGAATGGGTGGAATTTTGAGAAGAAAAGGACACAGCAAAGTATTATTTTTTATTTTTTAATGTAAACTGTGAGCGTTTGGTTGCTGGCAGCACCAGCACTGGCATGGCTCCAGTGAAACCATGCTGCCTGGTAGATGAGACTGAACCTAGGAGATGGCGGAGGAGATGACTCCGCAGCAAATACCCTAGAGCTCCAGGGCAAGGAAAGTGAGCAGAAACAGTGAAGGCATGTCTGCGTGGAGGGAAGGAAGGCCCCGCGCCGACGGCCTGCCGTGGCCACGCTGCCTTCTCGCTATGAAACAGTGCGGGGTCAGGGCCCGAGCTGGCACCAGCGTGGGGCTGAGGCTGCTGGTGGGGCTCCGTGCCAGCCCACAGTGAAGCACAGCACCGTGTTCTCGGTACATAGTGTAGACAGGCATGCGTTCACCCCTTCTTTTCCTTCTTTTCCTTCTTTTCCTAAGAATTTCTATATCTTCTGACAACACTGACTCCTGCTACTCCTGCTTGCAGAATGCTTTCTTTTGCAGGAAGCCCCATGGTGGAGAAAATGCTGCTACATGGACACTATGCAAATATTTATGTGATGCTCTTTTATTTCTTATGTATTTGCTTTATAAGTTGGCCTTGACTGCTTTCAGGGAACAGGGAACTTAAAAAACAATAACAAAAAAACTCCCAAACCCTGATGTTTCAAAGAAAGAAGAAAAAAAGACCCTTAAATAATTTAAAATTGAACTTAGAGGAAAAGAAAGAAAGAAAGAAAGAAAGAAAGAAAGAAAGAAAGAAAGAAAGAAAGAAAGAAAGAAAGAAAGAAAGAAAGAGAAAGAAGGAAAGAAAGAAAGAAGGAAAGAAAGAAAGTCAGTCCTGAGATGGTGGGTTCGTCCTCTGCAAGCCCAGGTTCTTGCATTAATGTGCTGTGTAGCTGGGAGGAAAATGGCCTTCTCTCCGTGCCTGCGCGCTCGCTGCTGCTGGAACGCCGTGTTCCCGGCGTCCAGGAGCCTCAGCGCGTGTTCGCGGCGCTCCGCCATGGATGCGTCCAGCAGCTCCTCCCACACAGCCAGGCACATCTCCCTTCCTTTGGGAGAGGGGCAGCCAGCGGCGTGGGGCTCCTCCGGCTCTGGAAATGCATCAGGGACCCACAGGGAGGGGGGGACATGGTGACTCTTTGAAGGTGGTGTTGGAAGCAAGGGATCAAGAGACTTAAAACACAGGGCTATATCTGTATGCTTTTAGATTCACAAATGGTAGGCATTGCTTTTTATTGTTATTATTATTAAAAAGCAATGCTTTTTTTTTTTTTGGGTCACAGGTCTGAGACAGCCGATTAGTCAAAATCAGAGCTAAGGGTCTAATTTTACAGAGCTGTACGTTTTCACTGACAAGATTTTTGTTTCAGTTTTATTCAGGTTCTTCTGACTTTCTCTGAAACAATGGAGAAAAAAAATGCTTTCATTTTTAGTGAGATAAGAGTAATCTGCTCCTGCTTGCAGCCAGGACTCTCTCTCGCTCTTCCAGTGTTATCAGGCACGCTCACATCAGATGTTTAACAGTCAGACACTGCTTGTGTTCTGACAATAAAAGTGGCATTTCTGCAGTAACCAGGACTTACTTGGTTTTCTTTTTGCAGGAACGGGCTGTTTAATGTCTGTACATTACAAAGCAGGTTCCTGGATGCGTGGCACATCTCTCAGAAAGGAGCAGAAGCTTGAGCTCTAACAAGCCACGTTTGGGTTTATGGGCACTAAAATCACGGTGCTGCCCGTTTGTCTTTACATGGGTAGTCTCCTCAAAGACAGGCAGGTTACACATGTGAGTAAATTTAGGAAAGTGAGTTATCGAGTGATCAGGTTTGCCCAGCTAGCTTGTATTCAGCCCTCCTGCAGAGAGAGCCTGACTGCGTGGGGACCCACCACCAGTACTTACAGGCGCGTGACATGTCATAAAATCCCTTTAAAGGGCAGAATGACTGCATTTCTCACAAGCACATTTGAAGCATTCACACCAAAATGTACTTGAGTGCCAATACACACACAGCTACACATGCAAATAAGAAATGCCTACCTGTGAATTTCTTTAAATAGTTCTTTTTTTTTTCAACACTTGACCATAGCTGGAAAATCTATCAGTACTCAAAGCAAGGTAGCATACAGACTCCCAATGGGATATTCCTTCAGCGTATCTGGCCTAAACAACTAAATATATTAATTTTGCCCTGAGAATTGACAGGCTGAATTTCTGTCTGAGACTGATTAAAATGCCTCTGTTAAAACTGCTGCAAGAAAAGAAGAGAAAAGTTGAAATAGAAACAGTGCCATGACTACAAATGATAATGCGAAGAATAAGTTGTGGTAAGTATTGACTGTGAAAAAATGAAAAAAAAAAAAAAGAAGATGTGTCTACTTTTACAGCAGGGTATTCATTGCATTGATATGCAGGATTTAGATATGACAGACGACAACAAAGGAAGAAAAAAAGCTGCTAATCTGAAATCATTTGTTCTCTAAGCCAGATCCTGCACTGAAAGAAACGTGCAGGATTTTTGAGAAAAAAAAATCACCTCCAGCTTTGGCAGAGGGAAAATACGGCTCCATTTGTTTCCCCTTACATCATGCTCTTTGTTTCCTACTTAATATATATCAAAAATGTTATGGGTTTGTGATGTGTACATCTACCTACATATATTACAGTCACAGTTTCTCTCTCTTCTGTTTTAGTAAGTGAATAGTAGGCAATCTCCTTTGTGGTCTGTGTAGGCCTTGTCTAAAATCCCCAGTGTTATCCTTTCAATGTCTCTGTGTTTTGCTATTTTGAGTTATTTTTGAGAAAAGCACATTTGCTGCTGGTTGTAGCTAGTACTTAAAATCTGGTCCAAATGAGCCATCCATTTGAGAATCCAGCTATAGTTTCCAAATCACAAATCTAAATAAAGCTGTTTAAGTTTTTTTTTATGATATAACTGGAAAGCAAAGGAAGGTCTTTTTTCTTTTTTGGAGATTGTACAGGATTTCTAAAAAACATTTTTTTTTAACTATATCATATAGTGAAGTGCACAAGCTGCAAATACTAAGAAAAAAAATTGCAGGCCCAATTACAGGATCAGGATATTTGCTTTCTTAGAATCTTCAGTTAACTTAACTAAGCTTATACTAAAAATCATTACACATTATAAATTTAAATTCTAAGATAGAACAAATATTCTTACAAAAATAATGTTAAAATCCATGCTATTTAGCTAATCTAGTTAGGCTGATGGATTCTCCCGTGCATGGAGCTCTGTTTTGGAAATGGCATCTTTACAAAAATATGCTCAGATATGTTTAGATGGATTAGATGTTTGGATGATGCTTCTGTGGGCTACATTATGAAGAATATCCTATTATAAATCATAATGATTTTTGCTGTCCTTTAAGCAGTAGCTGATAAACTTTGTCAAGCTGTAATCTTACTTACCTGCTGCTGGTTTCACACATCCCCAGAGAACAGCATAAATATCAAGAAGAAATCAAATGTTGGTTGTGCTCAGGAGCACAGTAGCTTGTCACTCCTGGGACCCCTGCTCAGGGTGATGACCCTGCTTTTGGAACCATTGGCTTAAAACCTGCAAGAACACCAATTAGCTTAATGTGAGATTGAACATGGGACTAAACATTAGCCCCCACCTCTGACTTTTTAAGCTGCTCAGTATCACAAAGAGTCACTGAGATGTTCAAGAGGGCAGCAATTTTTGCCTTAGAGGCAAAAACTTAGACCTGAAATTTGAGTGACACCATTTGACTGCACAGCAGGACAATGAACAGTTAAACCATTTTCTAAACTTAAAAGCTCCTTTGGCTTTAATATTATTCTTAATAACTCTCCCATGCAGGATTGCAACGTCTGATTGTTTATCTCATCTATATTTGTCACTCCTGTTTTATTCATAAGCGAGTACAAATGAAAAAATGGATATGCAATAATGGTTACATATAACTGCATGTTATGAGGAGCTCTCTACTGACAAGCTTTCAAACAATATGCTTCTACTGTCTTCTCAAATTTTTGTTGTTACTGGATGAAAATCACAATTGCTTTGCTAAAAACAAGTGCACCATTTGTTGCCATACCCACTACTATCCCACTGGAAAAGTACATCTTTATAACAAAACAGAATTATTACCATTTTCTGAACCTGCTTTTTAACTGCTATAAGTGTACTCTATCACATCATTCCCCTCTTACCTGAAATCAAAGAAATAGCAGAGGAAAAATCTTCTGTTGAATCTGTCTTGGCCAGATTCTGGTTTCTGCCATCAGAGACAAGGAAATACTCAGGAATCTTCTCTAGGAGTGGTCTCTGAAATCAACTTTATCACTCAGAGAACAAGTTTTTTTTTTTTTTGTATGGAATAAGTGCAGCAGAGTTTGTCATTTGGGATGTCATGAGCTGGCTTTCCTGAAATTAGCTTCCCAGAACGTGGAATAGTTATAACCACCTCTGATAGCTTCCCCTGGCAGCTTTCCATCCTCCCCTCAAGCTTTCTGTGGACGTAGAGACGTTTCTTGGACTACTGCGGGGTTGCAGAATGGGGCTCTGCCTTATGTCACTTGTGCCACTCACCTAATGGAGCAGCTTGTGTGAACAACGGTTCAAAGCAGTCAGTGCCTGAAAAACCAGTCTAGAAACGCTCTGTGTGTGTGTGTGTGTGTGTGTGTTTGAAAAAGTGTGTGCGCATGGCTGGGGTGAAGGGAAAGGGGGGTTCCCGGTGTGGTCACTAGTCAGACTTTTGCCCTTTCTCTGACTCATACCAGTCTCTCTTACGCTTGCAACATCAAGACTTCTCCATTTTGGAAGACGGCAGAGTCTGACTTTTCCACCTCCCCCACTTTTTCAGGGGAAAACAGGGGCATTAAAAGGACACTGTGGTTGCTTTCAGTGTGGTAATGCGAGGCAGAGAGGAAGGCTCATAATCAGCGCTGAAGAGCCCTTATCCCGGCCTCACTGCAGAGTGCCTCCTTACAAATGGGTTCTACCTAGAAAACCTTTTTGAGCTCGAATCTTGGCTTGAGCTTGAGTCCAAACATGTCACATGGCTGTGCTGTATGAATTGCAGCCTGCACTAAAAGATTGGCCTTAGGGGGAAAAAAGAAAAAAAAAAAAAAGGGAAAAAGAAAAAAAGACCACCACACTCTTCTTGACAGGAATCTAAATGCATTCAATCAGCGCTGCAGAGCATAAATTTTTCTGTTTCTATTTTGCACTTTGATCCAAGCCCTGTGACCAAGGCCTCTCTGAAAAGGGCTCCAGCGACAGCCCAGCTACAGCCTGAAGGATGGTTGTGTGAGATGTTCACCCAGCGCGGGGGAACCCGCAATCCGGCTGTAGCCTACAGGTGTCCTGCACACCGCGGCGTGGACGCGCAGGGCTGGTTACAACCTCTCCAGACCATGTCTGCCTCCTGGCCTTGCAACTCAGCGTCTCTACAGATGTAACTTGGTATTCAGAGCAAAGGCTATAGAGAAATAAAACATTAATAAATGTTTTAAGCATCCCAGGGTAAGCTTTTCTCTGCAGAAAACAGAAAGAAAAACTAGTCTCTTGCCACAGGCTTTCAAACACTGGATAAATGACAGCACTAATGTGGCATTTTAATATCAGCTTACATTAAAATAAATTCTATAAAGAGAGGGGAGTGTTGATGTATCTTGTGTATCACACACAGCACTTTTCAGCTAACAGGTGAGAGAAAGCTTATGTCAATCTAAGGCACACATACAGCTTTTCAGAAACAAATGTCAATTATTTTTCAACTGTTACCTGTTTATTAGGCCAATGCTGCAAAATCATAGCTAGAACTGACAGTGGAATAGGTAGCAAACAGGCCTAGATCTCTTCTATGCTAAAAGACTTTAGCAAGATACCACATGAAAAGGAAAAAAGCCTGTTACACTTTCACACTTTCTTGTATTCCCTTGTTCTGTCAGGAATGATTCCCCAAATAGAAAAAAAAAAAAAGTCCCTGCTGTGCATTTATTTTCATAAACAAATATGTGTTAATTCAGACCTAGGACCATAATAAATGAAATTCCTGTCCTTTGAACTCCTGGATCTTCCTACTTACCATTCAGTAGCTTTCTTTAGAAAAAAAAAGCTGGGAAAAGGGCATGTTGCAAGAGTTATGGGGTGTGTAGATGTGTGCATGGCACAGATAAAAGTAGTTCTATTTCTATTACTTATTTCCATTATGACAGAACTCACAAAGTGCTAGGCTCTCTCCAAACCAATAGTGAGAAAGAGCTCCTGCCAAAACAACATGAAAGAAATGTTGTAAAGGTTGCAGTGCATTGCTTAAAAGTTAGGAAATACCAGAAGCTGGGTTGCCAGTACAACCTTAATTCAACCCTTCTGTGCATATTCATTATGATACAGTCTTTAATTACATGATCACATACTCTTTTCTTTACTTTCTCTCCCTAGGGCCCCTGCTTCATTTAATGTATCAGATGGGCTGAATAAGGCAGTCGTTTAATGTTTACATTTACCCTCGTCAGGGCCCTGCCATCACGGGATCAGTGAGCATCTCGCACTACTGGCTAGGCCGGGCTGCTTCCCTTGTGTCCGCTGCTGCCCAGGCAGGAGAAGACAGCTGGGGACCGGATAGAGACAAGAAGAAGCTCTGCATATTCCCCAAAATGTCCAGGTGCCAGAGACTGAATTCAGAGCAAGGCAGGAAATCCACCAAACGCTTTTGGCATAGTGGCAGAAAGCTAAGGTTCAGTCTGACAGGCTGGGTAAAGTAAAGCCGGTTTCTCCAATGTTTTCAGTGAAGTCCTACCAAGGAGAGAAGGAGAGTGGACCTTGCCTGATCCCGTGAGCTGTATGCCAATGTCTTTGCTATCCTTAAGAGCTCGCATGCCCCCGAGGAGTAGCAAGGAGCATTCAGAACGTTTCATGACCAGGAAATGACTGCAGCTCCTTCACTATCCCTCCATATCGCTGAGATGAGAGTGGGCTTGGCCAGGCTGGGGAAAGAAGAAAGTTCTCTGCATCAGCAGCTCCTGCGGCCAGGGAAGAGGTCCTGCCACCTGGCATCAGACGGAGGCTCCAAGTTGCACCTGAACTGCTCAAGAGCTGCACATTCAGAGCACTGGGGCAGTTTATTCCTCATACGCGTATCGGATGCATGCACCCAAACATCTGTCTTGTCCATAGACAAGACTTCTTTAGCCATGCCATAGATATTTTAAAGAAATTGGGGTTTTAAAAACTTCTGGATTGCAGGAGATCTGGGCAGAAACACTTTTGCAGACTACCAAGATTAAAAACAAAGAAAAAAAAACCTATTTTTTTCCCTCATGCAGAATTTGCGGTGAGGTGCGCTCTGCTGTAATAGGTTCTTAAAGTAAAACATAAGGGAGACGATTCAAATTTGATCTGAAGAGTTCTCCTATCCATAGCAATGACAGCTCCGGCAAGGCGAGAGCTTGTTAAACCTCATGCTTTGGGGTGCCATGACATAAGACCACTTACCTAACTTCGGAGTTCCTAAATCTCCTTCCAAGCATTTGATTCTGGCTGATACTAAATAGGAGAGGGAAGAAACTGGTCAGGGCAAAGCATGAGTCCAGCCAAAGGTGGTAAGTATTATACTCCTTTTTATTGAAGTATTTCTAGATATTTTTGTTGTGTTTCTAATGTTCTAAGAATAAGGCCAATTCTGTACAAGAGAGGTGGCATTTTTTGAGTAGCCTGATGGATCTACTTGTGTGTCAGGGGTAAGTAGGCAAACACTATTTTCAGGTTTGAAACACAGGCAGCAAATTCCAATCCACGAACAAAACAGAAATGGCTTCTCTGAATATACCCCTCCTATGCTGCAAAAGCATTCCAGAAGGGATGGCCTCGCAGCAGAGGGTAATACTAGAAGCAAGAGGAGGGATAACGTTATCAGCTCCTCCCCCCTTGCAGGACAGAGGGGTTGTTCATGATGCCTGATGGGATTTTCAGAGGTTAGTGGGGAAAAAATAGATGAGGCTGACGCTGTGACCCAAAACCGAAGCCAAGATTTTCAGTATGCAGCAGATTTGCGAACTGATGCTTCCAGGATTGTCTTTTCAAGATATTTTGCAGATCTCCTTTGGGTACAGAGAGTCCCTTGAGGCTGAGAGTTAAAGGCAGAAAAAGCTCTTGAGCACAAAGAGTGTTATATAGCTCTTACCCATGCAGACAAGCAAAAACGGTGCATTTTTTCCCCTCTGTTTTACATGCATCTTTATGTACTTTCATGAAACAGGGTATATTTTAACAATTCTTTATTAAAAACCTGAGGAGGCTGTTGTGCTTTCCTATCTGTGTCGGGGAGCACCGTACAACCAAGTATCAATAGCAGGAGCACCTCAGAACAAGGGCAGGACATAACAGCCTACGGGGGGGAAAAAAATGTATTTTCCACCAAAGAAATTGCTCTTTGTCCTTTTAATAACAACAACAACAGCACAAAAACAGGACTTCTGCTTTGTCTTTCCCGTCCCCTTTGCTTTTGCAAGAAGGGGGGCGCAGGCAGGGGGAAGGCCGCGGGGCAGCGGACGTGCCCGGGCCTGTCCCGGCGTGCCGGCCCAGGCGCCGCCCGCCCCCGCGCAGGGGCCGCGCACCGAAATAAAAGCGAAAATAAATTAAAGGCCGCTCCGTCCCCTGCGCGCCCCCCTCCCCGCGCAGCTGACGTGCCCCGCCGCACGCACCCAACCTCCCCTCC
>NW_010579975.1:261752-289795 GCF_000705375.1 Tinamus guttatus
AGATAGAAATAAGAAAAAGTGAGCTTGGCTGCCTGTGAGGCTGCATTTAACTGTTGTTGACTGCTGCCAGCATAGCTGCGCTTGGTACGTGATGGTGCTGCTGATGTGACCGTCACTTCTGCTGCACAGCAAGAGCAGCAGCAGGAAGAGTGACTGTGTAGCTGGGCTTTGATGTGAGCTATGCGAGTTATGAAAGCATCAGCTGTAGGCGCTTGCGTTTTGATAAGCTGGGCATAGCTTTGCAGGCCAGCAAGTGCCCCGTCTGCCAGACTGGCATGTGGCGCCGAGCTAAATGTGAGCGTGCTCCCGACATGGTTAATGTTTCTGTCCTTTTTTGGTAGGGCGCGCTCATTCATGACATAATTTGTAACTGCAGCTGTAACTAGTAATTGGTACAACCTGTGCCTCTTTTTTTTTTTTTTTTCCCCCAGATGGGTTTTTAAATATACTCCAGTGAGTACACAATGTGCCTTTGTCTGATTTTAAAAATACTTGGCCTACTGTGGCAGCAGGGCACAGGGAGAGCTCCTGAGAGAAAAGGAGCAAGAGAATTGCTGCCAAGCTTTGGTGCAGGTAGAACAAACAGCTAAGCAAAATGTTTGTCATTTGCTTAAGGTGTCTTTATGACACCAGCAAGGCTGATGTTTTAACACACTTTATTAAATGAGAGCGTATTTGAGACCTACTTCCCAGGTGCAAGCTAAATTAGTTGGACCTTCTTTGTAGAGCACTGAATAATTTTGTTGCTCTGTGGCCCTTCTGAGGTTGTGCTTGGCTGTACACAGCTTTACTATTACAGTTTTTCTTAGACTTGCTTTGTGCTCTGCCGAAACTTGTTGACCATTCACTGAATGTCTTTACAAAGAGTACAGTTGCCTTCCAGTTTATGCCAGGTGAGCAAATGTTTCTGATTCTTACAGCATATTGCTTTCTGTGGCTTGGATGAGATTCTACACACCTGAAATTACTTCGTGGTGTTTTATGTCTGGCAATGATGCTCCTGCAGAGAATAGTGTTACATGTATCCTATAAGAATCTCCGTCCTTGTAGCCATTTGCAATTGTTTGTCTCTTTTCCGGGCTAGGCTGGAGACATACATCTGGCTTACACAGTTGTTCAGACCAGGATTTTCTCACATAGGTCTTAACGTCTTTCTTGGGTCTGGATAGATATGTAAAGGCTTTCGTCTACTTATTAATAATTTCAATTTTCTATTTTCCTACTTGCTGAATTTTCTGGTAGATCTGTATGAAAGGCCTCATCATGCCATAGGATTTTCTTGTACTTGATTTGTTCTATCCATCTGCTTGAGAATTAGGAAATAACCTACGCAAAGCACTGTTCTGATAGGAAAATACCATCATTTTGTTGTATCCTTATGATTTTATATTGAATCAGTAGGATTGGGAAAAAAAAAAAGTGTGTCTCAGTCATCTCTAGAGACATTCTGCTTGGATCAGAAGGTCAGGCCGTGCTGTGTCTCCTCATAGCTGGCGGCAATCTTTCTGAAAGCAAAATATTGTTAAAGCCCTATCCTCTCACCTGCCTCCCGTTTAAATGGGACAAGGTGTAACCCGATAAAGCGGAGGGAGCTCGACTGCAGCAGCGCCTTGCGAAAGAGTTTAGCGATGAGCAAAACAAAGAAACCAGTTAATGTAGAGTGGGTAGTTTGTGCTGATGCTCATAAACGTTTTTGTCACCAAATTAAGCAGATGTCACTGAACACAGACATCGAATTCATGTAAGGTGCCCTTCTAATTAGCCTTGCTTACTTATGCTCTTAGCATAGGATCTCTGGTTGTTGCACTGGCTAGCAATGCGTAAGATGAAGAGCACTGCTGCTTCACTGTGTATCTGTATTTCCATAAATCAAGTAGCACTCTCCATTTTCCAAAGTTTCCTCTACTTGATGCCATAATTTTTGGCAAAAATAGTTTATATTGGCAAAAGTTGCCACTTGACTCAAGAACATTAAAGGTGTTTTTAGTTTAAAGAATGAAACATGTATAGACTGGAGATAAATAGCTCTCCTGAAAAGGAATGTATATTTACACATTCTTGGTGTAATAGCAGAGGTTATTTTTACATTTACATTCCAGTGTGGCATAAAGCGAACATTGTGAAGCAGGATGTTAATTCAGTGGCTTTCAAGGGTTGGTAGAGCAAGTCAGGCTTAGACAGTAAATGCTGTATTAATGGTTAGCAGTGACAATTTCATCAACATAGGATCTGCAGGGTATAATTAACATCAGTTGCTTTGACACTATGCTCTTAATGTATGGTTTCAACCTTTCTTTCAGTTGCAGTTGGAGAATGTACTGTGACAAATTACTGCTGATACAAAGTAGGTCAACAGTAAAATGGCTGACTTACCATAAATGAACAGATCTAAATTATTGTAGCTTAATGTCCAGTTACATTTTCTTAGTGGTTAAGTATTGTGCCCTTGTATTTCTAAAGCCTTTTATTCAACTTCCTTTTTTTTTTCTTTTTTTCCTGTTTCTTAACCATTGAATATTTGAGTCTGGACAAGAGCAATATTTTCTTCCAGCTGCTGGGAAGAAACCCACATGAGCAGTAATGCTGTACATGGAACAACAGACATTTGACCTTGTGATATTATAATTCTATGCCTGCAAAATTGGCAAGGCGAAATGACTCTGAAAGGATAAAAGAAAAAAGAGAACTCTTAAGTTTGGGGGTTTTCATCACTGTCAGTGACCCGTGACAACATACAAGGAAGAGAAATAGCACTATAATATTATTAGATGTGAAAAATTCGAGGCTGAGGGAATCTCAAGGGCATTTTTGTTTATGCACAGGGAAGCACTTTTACCTTGTGATTCCTGTGTTCAGCCGCTCAGTGTCTCACCATGGCTTGTTACCTTTTAAAGTCTTCTTGAGAGAGACAGCTTCATTTGGTGCTTTTACTACTTATTTGCCAAAAAGTGGCCTCTAGCTTTGTGGTTTCTCTGGTGCGTTCTCAAATCCAAGGCGATTGCTCTATGTGCCTATTATTTAAGTCAACGAAGTCTTAAACACATATACAGGGTATCACGATTTAAAGGGCACGAGGGAGGAGATTTTTACCATTGGGGCAGCTGTTTCGAATATATGCAAAGAGTGGCAATGGCCGAAATGCCAAGCAGGAGGGTAGGGGTTGGGGACTTGCTTCCACTGTGGCGTTCCTGGACTGCAGTGGCTGTAGGATAGAAGTGGGACTTGGGTACTGCTTCCAGTTCCCAGATCAGCCTAAGGACAGATTTCTAGTACTGATGCTGTCATTTGCTAACACTGGTTGTGACTAAGAAATTCAAAGCAGCATGCCCTCGCTGCTTAGCGCTCTATAAATTGCAGGTTTATTAATTTTAAAAACTAATGAGCAAGTAATGGTTGATTTCTGTATAAGATTTTTCCTGACAAGAGATCAATTAACAGGTTTCTTGTACTTTAGGAACAACATTGAAAGACATCATTCCTTCCAAGTGTTGGAAGCTTTATTTATAAAACTATACACAGAGGCGCGCATATATTTGTTATATAAATATTTATTTACTAGAGCCTCTTTCAGTGGGTCATCTTTATGTTCCTGCTTGTTGTGATTTAATTCACATTCCACTGCAGATGTTTTGCAGACTGTAAATGGACATAGATGGGTAGTAACGACCCTTCTTATTCACTTTTTATATGGAATTAACAGGAACATGTATTCCTACTTCCCCATTTTCTCTTCTGATTTCAGAAATGCAATTTTGAAGCTAGACTGAATTTACTGGTCAGCTGACGAGATTTTAAGATTTTCTTTCTAATGCAAGTTGTAGTCGTGTAAAGCAATACATTATGTTGGCAATCATGTGATTCATTTAATACTGTGCTGAAATTAAATGGAAGTGAAATGAAGATACTCTTAGAATGTTAATTTTATTTTATATCTATACTGATCCCTCTCTACTTTCTGACAAGCAATTTTGTCTGAAAATCAGTAAAACATCGATTTCAGTTGATCTCTAGGAGGGCTCAAACTCTCAGATATGTAGCTTGGAACTTTGTTTACAAACATGAAAGTCTTTTGTATCATAACCACAAAATAAAATCAAGCTGCCCAAGTGTGGTGCACTTAATGCTCTAAGGGTACTAGTGATTTCTAATCAACCTTTGCAATTCTGCCTTTAAATGTGTATCGGATTATAATGTTGTTTTTTAATGCCCAGCGGCTTGCTTCCTTTGTCATTTACAGCCTGCAGCCTAAGTCTCTCGCTTGCAGTCAGTGTGTGCTCGTTCTGTTTGTGGACTACAGATCGCTGAGGGAAAAAAAAACTAAGGAAGTGGAAATGGCAGTATCAGTCTGAATCATGATGACAGTAGAGCAAATGATGCATTTAGTGCCACGTTTATAAAGGAACTGATTCTGTGTGACTAAGGTACTAGACTGTAAATTTTGAAGGTATTTATCGTGCCGTATTTGCTGTCTGGATGTATTTAACGCAGGTGAAGCTTTTGTAATGTGACTGAGGAAAACAATGTTGTGAATATGTAAGTGCTTTTCGGACAGACGCCTGAACAAATATAGCTTCTTGGTTGTTCGTACAAATGTTCTTGTGATTGTTTTCTGAGCTTGTCGCTTCGAAAGAAGTCTTCTGCTGTGGTCGCTTGCAGAAGTGACAAGTCCTGCATCACAAATAGGAGAACACTAACTCTGAATGTTGAAAGTTGCCACATATTCTCCATAGGAAAAAAATATGTGCTAGGGTCATGTAAATCTAAAATCACTGTTAAAAGAATTTATGGAAATTAATGAAGTTAATTCCAAACCCAGCTCACATGTGTACAAAGCCTCTCCTGAATTATCAAACTAATGGAACTCCATGACTAATTTTGCAATACAAATACTATGATTTCTTGTACCTTTTTGGTGCATACTCTTGTCTACAAGGAGATGAAAAACTCTTCCTAATCATTTTATGATCAATAGAAGGAAAACTGGGTTTCCAAATTTTTTTGCAGCCTTGAAATCTAAGATCACAGTCCTTTGTGCATTTGGACTTTTACCATCATGCATACCATGAAATCTTTTGACTTATTCATTTGAACATGTCATATGCCCTTCAGTATTTTCAGGGATCAAGTATCTGTTAAAAGCCTTTTCAGTGAGGCAGAAATGTATTTTTATTATTTCCATAGGCATTGGAAGGAACATTAAGATCCTAATTTTGGACTAAAAAGGAACATTCCTCTTTATTGCTGTAGAACAGAGACACTGAATAGGCTGAAAAAAGAAGGCTGCACACCTACGGCCTCATGATCTCATTTTCAACATGACTGCCACAGTATTTGCCTGCTCCAATGTTCATGAGTCAGACTCCAGTATGCGATTTGTGTAAAAGTAATAAATGTCAGCATTTTTATTTACAACCTGCCTTGGAAGATTTAAAAGTCACAACTTCAATATTTTTTCTTCTACCGCTATGAAGACCACAACTTATCAGTATCTTTTAAACGAAAGATGAAAACTTTAACAAATATGTTGTTAGGTCTGACCTGGCAGCGGGTTAAGAGGAAACTATCCAAACATGCTAATTTCACCATTTTGTCCCAAACGATTGTACTGGTACATGGGGCTGGAGAAGAAGTGCTCACTTGGCCATTGACTCTTACGTTCCTTGGTCAAAATTCATTCAAGTTGTTAGGAATGGTGAATCTGCGTCATGTCAGACTGCGATGTCCAAGCCGTGGTTGGGTGCGCAGACGCTCTCACATCTGCCAGGGTGTCAGAAACATTGCAAGGTTCACTTCTGTGCACCAGCCCTGAAACTTGCTGTTGTCATGTGGCACCAGAGCTGGGGTGTCTGAGGCCAATGCACTGGTGCTGAAGTTTCAGGAACGGGTCGTGTATGATCTGTGGGGGAGGGAAGGGAGTGGAGAGAGCAAAGGAGCAGACAAATAGCCCATATGGTGAGTCAGTGGGAAAGCACTGCATGTAATCCCAGCCCAGTAATGACTCATAGCCCTCCTGTTTATAGTTCTTGGGAGAGTGTCTGATCACATGGACTGTAACATACACATTTATATGGTGTCCTTTGGGACACATAAGGGAATTTACAGGGAAAAGGAAAAGAAAAAAAAAACTTTTAATTTTGGCTTACCTCTTTCTTTTGTATATTTGAAAGTTGCTATTTACTCTGAATCTCAGTTCCCCTGGCTTCTTTGCTATCAAGCCTGGCAAATCTTTGCTTTTGAATTAAGCCTGTTTACTAGGAATCTTGGGAGCGCCGCAGAGCTGCTTTTAAGATTCCTTCAGGAACGTGGGAGGCCGCTTTGCAGCGGTCATGTTACGTGCTTGTGAAGTAGCACATCAGTGGTTGTTTGTGAAATGGGCTTTGCCCATTCCCAGTTCGGTGGATAACCCTATCCTTCATCTTTATGGTCCTTGAGTCTGGTATGTGCTTGACTGCACCCACTTTTACTATAAATTGCTGGGATCCAAGGTGATGGACAGTGCTGATTTGCTGGAGTTACGTTCTCAGGTGATTAGTTTCTCTGCAGCCTGCTGTCCAGATGTAGCTGGAGACAGTGTGGATCCAATGCAGGCTGTGGATAACATACGGTAAACGGACAGGGGGCTGCAGTGATTTACAAGGGAGCTATTCTATCTGCGGGGGTTAATGTAAACTGCAAAGGACCTTGTGGCTAATGATTTCAAAAGAAAGAATTCCTTTCAGTGGAAATTATTCTGAGAGAGGAAATTGTGGTTGGCTGGCTGTACCAATGGTGGAGCTGCACTGCATCACACTCTCAGAAACAAGTTATTATAAATGCTCAGCAGTTCCGTTGTTGATAGGCCGCATATACCCACAGGTTAAATCATGCAAATATGCAAGAACCTAGTTACTGTAAATGTGAAGGTACATAAGAAAAGTGAGCACGGGTACCTCATTACTGTAAAAGAGAAGACTGAAGTGGCTTAAAATGGGTGAGAAGATTCTGCAAGGGCCCTGGTGTTGTTAAGCAATTAATATCATGTAATATCACAATAATAATATCAAACTGATTTCTGAGGCCTATGCTAAAAGGGAAGCGTCTAAAATAAGCGCTGGTTTCATGTAAAGATGCTGATACAGCTTGTTTAGATGTCACTGTCTGCAACTAGTTAGAGCCATCTCACCACCTCCTGAACAAAGTCCTTCATGTGATTGTTTAAGGTGCTTTAACTTGAAGTATATTGATCTTAGAACTGTAATTATTAGGTTTTTATTAACTCTTAAAACCTCAAACGAAGAGCTCTGCTCACATGCTCATTTTGCAGCTCCGTAGAACTGCAGTACCTTAGAGGAAATCATTAGCAATATGTTTCCTGAATTTCAGGAACATGCAGCAGGAACAGTGGAAATTTATTTCTGAGAAGCATTAGGGTTTGGCTCTTCCCGTGGCAGCTTCTCATGGTCTGTGCCCACGTGTTGCCCATCCTACTCTTATGAGGGGGAGAATGCAGCTGAACACTTTTCTCCAGGAAGTTGTGCTCTAGGTATTAGTTTATATGTATTTTCTTCTTGCTGTAAAGAACAGGAAATAAGTATTTCTTTCACTTCTCTACTCCTGCTTCTCCGAGTTTTCAAAAGGCAGTAAAACTACTGCTAAACATAGAGGCCAAACTCAGCTGCTGGTGTCAAGGTGAAATGGCTCATTTGAAGTCACTGGATCCTCTTTGGGTTGACACGCATGTACCTGCTAGCCAAGTTAAACTTCCAAAGCATGACTTTAGATGTGCAATTCCCTTGAGAACCGCAAGAACAGGAGAATAGAACCTCAGTGTACGTCTCGTCTCTCTCGTCTCTATTTTTTTGTTTGTTTTTTTGTTTTGTAAACTGAGTTTGCCCATAAAACACACCATAGCGGTTTGGTTTTAATGGGCAGGCACTCAGAAACAGCACATGTGCTGGGAACAGACCTGGCCTGCTCAGTGGATGTGGTGGGCAAGTGGTTTGCTCTGCAGGCCAAATTGTGCCCCTGATGCCACTGTGTGGGTTTTGGAGAGGAGAAGCTGATTGCCAATGATCCGTCTGAGGAATCCCCACGGGAGTGCAAAAGCACTGGCTGATGGTGGTAACCGGCATGCAAGGGATGTCCTTTCCTTGCATCCATGGAGGTGCCATGCGATAACAGCCACTTCCATTTTAATACGGTTGCTCTTCTGAGTTGAACTGTGCTGGGTCATAAACGCTGCTGGCTGTACTTGGCAGCCTGGCATAGACTGTGTCTGCCATTTAAATGTTGTTTTTAGTGCTGTTGCTGTCTTCTTGTGAGATCTTAAGAAATCTACATGCTATTACTTTTTCTGTATACCTATTTACTCTTCTTTACCTATTAACTTTCCTTAACCCAGTGGTGAAGATGCCAACAATTAACCACCTGGAGTCAGACTGGGCAACAGTAAAACCGACCTTACCCATGGCAACTGCAAATCATCATCATGCCATCTCTGACTTCTTGGACATCCTTTGTTGCCAGCCGTCAGCGTGTTAAAATCCAGAGGGGCAGCTGGGACAGCGCTAGCATTGCTGTTACGAAATAGTAATATAAGTTTTGAAAGCAGCAGGGGTTGCCCATGTGTCTTCTTGCTTGCACTACCCCTCCTGGAAAGTGCCTTCCTCCTTTTCATCTGCACTTCGTGCAAGGCGACCGTGGCATGGGACGGGCCCAGTGATTATTCATGGCAGCCAAGGGCAAGCTGGGTCACTCCAGGAGCAGGAAACAGTAGATAGGCTGCTAGAGGGGTCCCTTTTCTAGGTGGTGCAGCAAACTCCACCTTATCTCTCTTCGAGTGTGTTGCAAAATGAAGTTGACTCCTACTGCTGTTTATCTGTCCAGCTGCTAGGGCTTAAGATCAGTGATGGTGAGGAGGGTCATCAGCAGCAGTTGTGCACAAGGGAGTTGCCTCTCATTGTGTCTCATCAGTTGTTTTCTATTTGTGTTTCCTTTAAGGGCTGGGAGGGAGCCGTTCTGGTTTCATCTTGCCGGGCCTGTGCACTTCATGCTTGGCTGCAGAATGAGAACTAAACATTGCCTTCCATTTATGCCTTTAGATACTCAGTGACCACACAACGCCCCATGGTACCATGCGTTTTGCATTGTGATACATAGATATGGCCCTGCAGTGAGTTTACCCCACTTGTAAATTAATACCCTTAGAAATAAATAATTGTAGGTTATTTTGTTTTGTTTCTCAGAGTAAGTTGCTTTTTAGTCCCAACTGACTGTCTATATTTCAGAATTCTAATGGAACAATTGAGTTAAATCCAGTAAAAACTTTCTCAGTTGGCTGCTGTGACTCACATTATGAGGAATAGGCTGTTGCTACCTTGGATTAGAGAGAAGGATGCTACTGATTATTGCGAATGATCTTCCTGTGTACTAATGGCAATATAAGAGTGTGTTGTGATTTATTTTTGTTAGTTAAGGTCAGTTCCAGCTCTCATCCAAGGACATTCCAAAGTGGTACTTGATTTCAGAGAGAGCAGGATTCAGCTCTTGTTATGCTGACACACACAGCTTTCATTTGTTTTATTTTTCTTAGTCATGATAGCTAGTTAAGAGCCACGTAATGTCCCACAGAACAGAATAAATGGAATAGAACTAGATGTTCTCGGAAAGACTCTAAGACTGTCAATGGAGACTCATCGTTGAATGGAAATGTTTTTAGCCAAGTCCTGACAGGACCAGTGCTGTAAAAATGCTTTCTCAAACATTTTCATTTATGATCTGAAAATACATATAAAATCTCTGCTCTTAAGGTGTGTACAAGCCGTAGCTTGGTGGGGCATAAAGCAAGGACAATAAAGTGCTGATATGGCATGATCTATACTTCTTGCTAAGCATTCTGCTCATGTTACATTTGACCTTAGAATTATCCACCTAGGAGCAAGAAACATAGATCCTCTATGCCGTGGGAGACTATCCTGGAAGTCAGTGACTCTGGAATGAATCTGCGTCTTGGCAGAGGAGCGGCAGCAGCAGCTAACAGCACATTAGGGCAAAAACACTTTAGTGAGACACTCGGGTGCATAAAAACCGGTGGGAGAAAAGGTGTGATTGTGGTTTGGAACGTGTCAGTGGCCTGGCTGTAGTAGAAAATGACTTTCTGTGCTGATGCCACTACCAGTGAAAGGATCTCAGAAATTCTGGAGAGTGCAGCGTGGTGTCACCAAAGCAGTGTCAGGGTGTGACGGTTCCTGACAAGTTACACCTTAGCACTGAATTCTGGTTAGCATATCACATATATATGACTGAAAAGCCAATTTAGAGCCTAAAGCAACCTCTCCATCATGAAGTACTGGGTGATGGAGCCTTATGAAGAGCGAGGTGAGAAGATGCCTAGTCTGACAAATGCATCACATAGTTTTCACAAAGAGAGGTTTTGAGCCGTCCATGGAAGGAAGTAGAACACCTCATTTCTTGATGTCTGCAGACCAAGACGAGGTGAATTCTGGTAGGTGTGCTTAAGGCCAACATGTGTCACTAGGTTCAATATGGGGCTAGGCAGAAGAAATGTGGCAGCTTGTACTGCATGAAAGGTCAAAACTATAGAACAACTAATATAATACCAGAACATTAGGCTCCTTATTTGGCCTTAAACTCTGAGGTCACAAATATGTAAACTCCCAAGTGCTGAGGATTTTCTTATTTGTGCCTGTACCCCTGAGCAATGACAGGCTGCACTGTGTTGTGTCTTGGCAGTCATTCTTTGTATACAGGTCTATGGTCCGTTAGAGATGTGCAGGTCTTTTAGAGAGGTTATAAGACTACTAAGGTATCATCGTTTTCCCAGAGAGGAAAGAACTCCCCTTCTATTGGAAGGTATTGGAAAGGCAGAGGTGTTTTTCTTGGTCGTTTAATACCACTATTATTATTATCATTCATAGATAACATTTTGGTTGTATTTGATGCCTATTCTTTGTATACATTATGTTATCATTTTGGCAGCATAGTGATGAGAGGATAGGATAAACACAAATAAGAAACAAAAGCATGTCCAGAGTTTACATAGGAAACCTTTCTGTCTCCAAATGCTCCAAATGGTCCTTCCATGCATGTATACCTGGATATTGGATTCTCCAAGGCATCTCATAAGCACCAGTCATCAACTGTCACTTCACAGCAGGCAAAGTAGTGACTTGCGTCAGATTCCAGGTGGCATTTGGCTCCCTCTGCATTTAGTGCCATATTTTGGAGCTGGCAGTAGTATTGAAAAGCACAGACTTGTTTGATCTTGCCTAAGCTCAATGAGTCTTTATTATTCTTGTTATAAATACATTAATGGCTAGAACTGAGGCCCAAGGTTGGGTCCTCAGTGCTAAGCACTGGGCATAAATAAGGGAAAGATTTCCCCCAGCAAGAAGTGTACAAGTTAAATAGATATAGTTGTAAGGATATAGCATTTTACAGGTGTTGACCAAACTACTGTTGTGTGACACTCCATAGGACACAAGAAACCAACACAGCTCAGCTCATACAGCTGCCTTAACTCTGTGTCTTTCTCACTTCATCAGTTACAAAACCCAGAGCTGGTGGATTTGCCTTGATTTCTTTTTGCTTAAACACAAACACAAACAGAAACGGCTGAGACTTCAAACAGAAGTTTGAGAACTTTCAAACGAACAGCTTTTGTATTTTACGTGGACTGTCCATGTTTGCACACTTGCAAACAAATCAAAATTCCCATCACCTAGGCAGATCCATGCAAGTGCTCCCTTCTAGATTCAGTGCTGCAGATGGTGCATTAGTAAGCATGAGGTGATTCTCTCTGCATCTTGTCTTTGAAGTTGGGAAACCAGTTAATTCTGGAGGTTTACAGCTGTTGTTGGTTTAAATGCCAATAGTTCATTTGGACCTTTCTGTGCCTCAGAACTGACCTTTCTATTTTTCCAGGAATGTTGCTTTTTATTTATTTTTCTTTAAAGCTCCATAGAGATCTTGATCACTTATAGTGAAGGAGGTAATTCGATTTAGTTCCTGCAAAACAGTGAGAGGAAGGGGGCTGAAAGCCAACAGAGAGCTTGTGGTTCTGCAGTGGTAAGGGTGGAAAACAGCTAACCTGGCCCTTTAAAAAAATAGCTTAAATTACAGTACTGATTCTGGGTGCTTAATTAAAGGGACTTCAAGGGCATGAAAGCTTATGCACTGCCGTTGCAGTACTTTGCTTGCAAGAGAGCAACCTGCTTCCTATGTACTCCTCCTGCATTCAGGGTCATGATAAACATACTTTTGCATTTCTCAGGGTTAAAGAAATGTTATGTCATCATGAATAATCTAAAGAATCATCATTAGGGAAGTCACATATATATATCTAGAGGACAAACCACACCATGGAAAGAAATGTTCAGATGGCACCTCCCTATCTTTCTTCCCCCCACCAAAAAAAATCTTGTTTCCAAGTAAAAACATCATCAAACTAGAAATCTACATGGTTTAGTTAGTAAATCCAAATCTGCAATGCTTTTGGCATCTCTGAAGGAAGTTTTTAAGGTCTTTTCCTCGAGCAAAGAAAAAAAAATCAACAATAGTGCTTCAATTGTATTTTTACCTGTCTTCTCATAATGTTCCGTAAAGCCCTAAAGAAATTGAGAAACTACTTCATTTACTTTGTAGTGCTTATAACTTGAGAATCAATTGTGTAGAGCTACCAACAGTTTTGCTGCTGATTTTCAAGGAGACTGTGTTTTTGTTCCACAGAGGTTAGCCTTAAAAGCTAATAGGAAATTACTCTTATTAATAAGTGATTTATTTCTTTCAATAGTAAGAGAGTTATTTTAAGATTAGTATGCCAACATGCCTTGTATGATGGTAAATAAAAGGCCTCCCTGATATCTTCTACCTGGATATGCTGCCTAGTTTCAGGCTTTAGCCCCCTTCTATTTGCCTTGTTGCAGCCTTAAAAATTGGCTGGAGTGTCTGGTAAATGGTGTCCTGAAGTTTATTGTCAAGGGTCATCGAGTCAGGGCTCTGGTAACCATGGCCAGTGCTTGTCTTGGGATGGGAGGAAAGAGGAGAAACCTGGAGTCTTGATGAAGTTTTCCTTCTTTGCTTCGTATTTGTTCTTTGTATCAGATGGCTGGGGCTGTACTGACTGACCACTCTCAACTGGGAATAGGGAAAAGGAAAATAACCCTGTGGGCAGGATGAGCTCGGGGCACTGCTAGGTTTGCTGGGCCTTGGCCTGGGGCTCTGGAGTGAGCTTAGACCCAGTGCAAACAGAGCCATCCTGACTGGGGTCTGTGGTCTGGGAGGGGTGGCTTAAACATAATAGTGTTTCTCTTTTCTTCTTTTTTAAATGCTAGTGTTCTTGAGGTTATAACTAATCTATAGGTATTGCTGCTTCTTCCACGTAAATTATTTCTTTACTGTTTAATTTTGGCACTGCTAGTGCACACGATTGAATACTCTCAAAAATAGTTGACAATAAAACATACTAAACATGATGATAATTAGAGGTTATCTCAAACAAGGCTCAGGTTTTGCAAGAACATGTTAAAGGCACCAGAAGCGAAAACACACTGTAGGAGCAGCTGAAGTCCCCCTCGAACAGGGTGTATATGTGTGTGCAGCAGTCAGATAGCTATCCTGCAAAACACTCAGCAAAGGGCAGTGCTGTATCCAGCTGACATTCACCATCTCTGCTTCCTACCAAGGTGCATGAACCAGTATTTTGCTGCCGGACAAGGACTTGTGGTGCTTTTGTTTGTTTGCTTGCTTGTTTTTGGGGATTTTTCTTTCTGAGAGGCTTCTTTTGAGCTCTTGTACCTATGTTGCAAGTAATATCCAACAAGAACAGCTGGAAAACTGTTTGAAATAGATCAGCTCAAAAATTCACTTCTTCTGAAGTTATGGGACACTAAACGCAAGATGTAAATAAACCTGATCGTCACACGCGATGTAAGAGACTCAAGCTGAAGCCCTTTTCTGCTAACCTTGTGGCCACCAGTTTTGAGTTTTGAGGTTTGGTGAAAAATGCCTAACCATGAAACATTTATTGAGAAATACAGTGTACATGGAGTTTGTAACTATGAGGCTATTTGAGGGGTCTCTCTCTTTCTCATTCATTTTGAATCAAAATTTTATTCTAGACCTGAGAAATTAATTCTTTCTGAACATTTTTATCTGAAGTAGGTCATTCCCATGGAAAATTTCAATTTATATGAATTACCAGTTTTTACAAAAATTCCTTTTAGCACTGCTTAGTAGAGCTATACAACTCTTTGCCATAGAGGGTCAGCTGGGGTCCTGGTGTGTTTTTGAGAGAAATGATGCATTCTGGTAGATAGGATAAGTAGACTCTGGAGGTTTGGATCTAATTTCTTCCATTGTTTTCAGGGATCAGTTTGTATCCCTTTTTCCAGTGTTATTATATTTGAAATAGAGAATACCAGTACTCATCTCATTCATAGTGTTCTTTAGAATCTGCAGGTGAAAAGTGTTGATTTTATGTATGTTCTGAGGCAGTATTTTGCAAAATTAAATGATTGGGCTCTTCCAAACGTGTACTATTATTGGCGTTTGTGAATTGATGAACCATGCAGAGGAGGAGAAGATAGTACCTTATAGAGTCTTTTTTTTTTTTTTTTTTTTTTTTGAGACAAGAACTTGACCTATAATAATGCATCTTCTAAGAACCATTGGCCTATCACTTGGAAGGTAGCATGGTTTACCCCCCCAAATGAGTCCACCGCTACTGAATTACAGTGACGTGAAAAGGCATCAGGCTCAAGGTAAGCCTGATGAGTAAGGTAAGGTTGACTGGGATCTGACCTCTAGATTCTTAAAAGAGCTGCAAGTCCAGTGCACGGATATGACCAGATTATCCTGTATACCTCATTTTGTGGTTGTTTGTCATAGTTTTGTAGATGTCTTTGCAGCTGTGCAGTGCAGCTTCGGATGATGTGAGTGAGGGGACTCCGTTGGTTTGCATCATTCGGTGGGTGATTGGCCTTATAATGTTTCTCTTCCAATTCTTGCCTCTTATTGTGTCACCTTATGGTTGGCATTGCCTCCAGAACATTTGATCCATATTAATGTGAATGATTTTTTGCAGGCATTAAGCATTTACTTAAAAGTAAATGTCACTAGGCAACTTGTTCTTTCAATAGACACAGGGTTTCAACACAGTGTTGTCTTGTTTTACCTATGTAGAGCTCTTTCTAATACTCTGAGCATGTCTATCCCATCTAATAAAACAATATAAGTGTAACTGCTTATGTTATGCATTACATCAGCATATCCTGACAAAATACTTTTCAATGTTAGATCAATATAATTCACGTTATTTTAAACATTTATTTTTTCTTCATCATATTAGTATCTAAATCAGTATTTTATCTTTCATTCCTGTTTTTTTTGTTGTTGTTTATTTGCTTGTTCTCTCAGTACACCAATACTGTAGGTTTGAGATAACAATTAGTATTTCTTTCTCTCAAAAAAATCATGTTAAAATGAAATCCTGCAGCTCGCTGTTGTTTACATAGTACTAGCACAGGGAAATACTACTTTCAGTTTGATGCATAAAGCCCTCCTTGTCTTTTGTGCCTTTTGTCTGTAGGCTATTATGCATGTGACTAAGACCATGCCTGACTTGAGCAAATGTTTGAATAGGGTTCTTGTGCAGTAGGACTGTATGAGGCATTAGGCGTACCCTCTTTAACTTGGTAATGAAAACATTGTGGTACATTTGGTGGCACAAAGTGGAGCAAAATTGCTTTTGTGGAAAGAGCACAAACAGCATTCTAATTTGGTTTTGTTATTGTGCACATGTGTGTACTGCATATTGCTAAAAAATTATCTGGCAGGACCAAGCATGAGAAGTGGTAAAGCTGTTGGAGTTCTGGGACAAAAGCCGAACTGAAAAGAGATAAAAATTGTATTGCTTTTTCATTCTGAAATATGAAATCAGTATTATTTTGTCATTTTTGTAATCACAGCCTTGAAGTCTGTTAGCTGGCATGTGAAAATGTTGCTAAGCATTTTTTCTCTCTATGTTTAAAGCCTTTTGTAAGAACATTGTTTTTCTTTTCTCTCTCTGTATGTAATGAATACTGTGGTAGGGACTTGCATTTTGCTGTGGGAATGTGAAAAAGATGTGAAGCTGCTCTCTGCCAAGCTATTTCCTTAAGGATCCACTTTACATGCTGCGAGATCGATGACGTGTCAGGTGTAGTTATCTGGCACAGCAATGATATGAGGTCAATCAGATGAAAGCAAGGTATGTATTCCCAGTAGATGCCAGTTATCCATTCTGTTTAACATTGTCAAACTAAATTTACTTTGGTACAGAGCATCTTCTTTCAGCGTCATCTGTTTTTAGATTTGAGTAACTATGCATCTCACTTGTGAAATTCTTAAAATAGAAAAAAAAATATTCTGGTTTGTCTTGAAATAGTATGCTATAAGTATACTATTTTGTTTTTCATCATAAAACCGTGCTTGCTATATCTATTTGCAACTCTTCTTGATATCGAGAAAATGCCTTTATCATCTGATAAAATGAAAAATATATGTTTTTTGAGATAAATTTATTCTAAAGTAACATAAATTTAGTGTCTCTTAAACACATGCACTTTTTTTACATAATGCAACACAGTAAGTGTAACAAATTTATTTTGTCTTGAAAGACCATGTATGTCATCCAAAACAAGTACAAATTGCATCTGTAAATTAATATTCTCACATGAAGTCCCTTTTTGTCGTACCTAGAAAACTTGAATCTTACCAATATTCTAGACATTTTAATACAAGATGATTACAAAGATACAAAGAGATTTAGGACTTTCCTTTTTTCCTAAATAAAATGAAACAAATAGTTCTGTTAGGCTTATGACTGAGACTACTAACTATTAAAAAAGCCTGAAATATTCTGAATACAGTATACTGCACACAAAATATCGATGCAACAGGATTTTTAGTTACAGTATGTATCTCACTAAAAGTGGAAGACATAAATAAAAACACATGGCAGAAACTTAACATCTGGATTTAAAGAATTTACTTCTCGAGTAAAATTGCAAGAAATGAGAAAGAAGAAAGGCTTATCAGAAGAAGGGAAAAAAAAAAGAGGGAGATTGAGATTGAAGTAACAAGAACTGAAAACTGAAACTTCATAAAATGTACAGAAATCATCTCAATCCGGAATGCAAACACTTTGGCAGGAAGCTCCTCCAAGATTTGTATTTAAAAATCTGTTTTGTTTCCAAGATGCTGTAATTCATCCTCAATTTGTTGTCTTGCTGAAGATATGCTAAATACTCTCATCTGGGTACAAGTTAGTGTAAGTTCACACTGTGATTTATTTCTGTCAGTGGTTCCAAAGTCATCTGTTGGGTTTCTATACTGTAAGACTAGTGCTGAATCATTACCACAACTGTGTTTTATATTGCAAAAACTAGTAAAAAAAAAAAAAGAAATAGGGGCAATCTGGTTCTGTAATGGAGTGCTGGGAAAAGAGCACAAGGGTGGAATGCAAGATGGCACCCTAATCCTTTAATGGGGGATAATTTGTAGTTTTTGTAGTTAACATATGAAGTTGATACACAATTTGAGGAAACGAGCATCCCACCCAGTTTTCTTTGTGTGCTCCATAGAATTCACATCCTTCCATTTTTGTTTTTGTTTCCTTGAATTGTGTCTCATAACTTATTGTCATTACTCATTAGCTGTTGATGAGTTAGGAGGGCAGTTCAAAGGGTAAGACTGCATGGAAACAACCAAGTAGTTTAGAGGAAAGATTCAAAATTCAGTGACCTCTCATGAAATGCAAAGCTGCAGAGAGCTGCTTTTGCCACAGCTGGAACAAAAGTGAGAATCAGTGAGAACTGTTATTACTGTCAGCCTTTGTGATCTGATATTTAATGTTGTGGTGTGGAGGAAGAGAACACTTTTATCATTGTTTCGGCGAATGAGACATGCTTTTTGAATGGTTTTCTTGTTTGTTTGTTTATTTGTTTTGTTTTGTTTTCCTCTCCCCTCTGACCACTGGGATTTAGGAGCTGGTTGAGCCTTTGAGCCATCACTAAGGTACAGCTGCAGTGTGGCTTGATGTGCAATCCAGAGCTCTTTGGCGAATATCCACCTTCCCCTTTCTCCTGGAAGGAAGGGGCTGTCTCTAACTCCAAATAAAGTTGTATGTGATTTTTGTCATTCCAATCCTTCCCTGTTTGCTTGATAGCAGCAAGGAAACACCAGCGTCATGCTTGTTTCTCTTCCACGCTGTGACAGGTCTGCGCGGCAGGAGCTGGCAAACAGGCTGGCAAAGGAGAGCATCCATATGAGAGCTGTGTGGGATGGTGAGACGGAGACAGGGCTGGATGGTACCGTGCTCACCAGGGTGGCTGTGCTTGGACAATCTGGCCCTCAGCAGGCATCTGCCAGTTGCGTGGGGCCTCCAACGGCCCTGCCAGGGAGGCCACCGGAGGCAGCGCCCCCGGAGACCAGACCTCAGCTGCCCTGTGCTCCAGTGGAGAGGATTACAGCCCCTCTTGCTTCTGCCAGGGATAAAGCCAGCCCTGAACACTAACTATTAAATCCTAACTTACTTAGAGGATGAAATTTGCTTTTCCACCTGGACAAACATACTGCCAAGATCAAGTGTTGTCCCCTCCAGAGCCCCACAATCTGTCCTGAAGCCTTTTCCCCTCTCTGCTAACTGCCATCCCTTCGGTTTCCACATGGATGCAATTCCCATCCCTGAACCGATGGGCATCCTGGCTGGATTCCTGAACCGGGATCCCAGCTTCCCAGGATCCTGCCTATCTCTTCCCAAAAGACCTGTCGTGGTCTCCCAATGTTCTTGAGGTTCCTGTTCACAGAATAAATGCAGTTCAATGAGGGGAGTTACTTTATGCATCTGAGGATCTGATCATGCTTGAGGAGCAGAGGGAATTGAAGTTGCAAGGTATTTCTGGTAATGCTGGCATAAACGCTCATCAAAAGGACCAAAGGCCAGAATGATGCTAGCCTACTGCCTTATGTAGATGGAAAGCCTTTTGAATCGGTGCCAC
Source organism: Tinamus guttatus (assembly GCF_000705375.1). Next base: position 280,790 of record NW_010579975.1, read on the forward strand.
CACCTTTGAGCAGTTCTCTCACCCACACACAAATATGTATCTCTTGAGCCTATAATGCTGCCCTGTCTACCTAGAGCTTTTATGGGCCACTTGTCTGGACACTTCACCAATCTGTCTGGTGGAGATGTGCTGCGTACATCTAGCTTGCCTATATTTGTATAAATGAGCAAAAAAAAAAAAAAAGTGATTTGTGATAGTTGCCTCCAAGGGGAGCTTAATTCTGGAACTCAAACTCTTCTCGGTGGTGGCCAGTGACAGGACAAGGGGCGATGGGTACAAATTGAAACGCAGGAAGTTCCATCTGCATGTGAGGAAGAACTTTCCTGTGAGGATGACAGAGCCCTGGAACAGGCTGCCCAGAGAGGTGGCGGAGTCTCCTTCTCTGGAGATCTTCCAAAGCTGCCTGTATGTGACCCTGTGCCATGTGCTCTAGATGTCCCTGCTGGAGCAGGGGGTTGGACTAGATGATCTCTAGAGATCCCTTCCAACTTCAACCATTCTGTGATTCTGTGATTCTGTGATTTGGGTGTCACTCTTGGGCATTTACCCAGGAAGATATGCCTGCTATGCTTCCCTGTTTTAATAGGGAAGACTATTGACATGCAGTTTGAAAATGAAACTGTGTAACAGCACCTGCTCAGTCACACTGTAAATAAAGCCCGGATGGTAGGAGTACAGACAAAGCAGAGAATATAAGACGTAGTTTGGTTCTACGTAGAATTTAAGACCTGCTACTTGAACAAAATTCTTTCTTCACTATGTGGTATCAAGAAAAAGACACCACATTTTCCAAGCAAATTACAGGAGTTTGGGAAATTCTTGGTTCACTATTTGTTGCAAGTGACATAAAGGAGAGGGAAAAGCCTTTATCCTGTATAAACCATATTTTTAAGAATTTCCCAATATTGCTTCCTGCCTTTGTTCTTGGGCAGCAGACTGTAGATAGAAATAAAAACAAATTTGCTTTATATCTTCAGAGGAAAGCGTCTGCTATATCATTTGCTGTCTCTCTCTCTCTCTTTTTTTTTTGTTTCATTCAAAAACATCAGGAAAAGAGCTTTTGTAGGGAGAACAGTCAAGGTCAGAGCTTTTTGTTTTTGATGTTAGCTGCCAATAGCTTCACTTCTCTGACTACTCTTTCCAAGACAGTCTCAGATAGCAATCTATTTGTTAGCTTACAGGAAGACATATCACAACAACAGGTAGCTGAGTACAGAGCAGCAGGAGATTTCAGGACAAAATTAAACATTAAAAATGGCAGCCTAGCCAATCTGAAGTTAAACCAATGGAGGTTTGCCTAATAAAAGGCTGAAAAAAAATGACCCTGATACAGCAAATGGATTTTCATGTGCAAACACCCTTGAAATCTGCATCAATAAAAACTTGATTGCCCACATGATTTGGTTGATAGAATCAGGGTCCTACACATTAGTTCTCAACATAACAAATATTTATTTTTTATAGCAAACAGTAGAAAACACAGACAACCATTGTGGTTTGGTAGAAAACAGAACCAACATTCTGCAAGGGATGATATGTGTACCTGGTGCATTTTTCAAAATATAGTTCTTTGACCTGGTGCTCTTCTATCGTCTTATTCACAGACTATGCTATGCATTTAAATCCATGAGAAGATGACCATGTGACAGTAAAATAACGTATTAACTAAGCTATGTATGCCATAAAACTACTGGTACAGAAATATGAGCATTTCTTGTCAAGCTGCTTCTCCTGGCAATAGGGCATTTTGGTGGCAAGCAGGCACAGTGAAGATAGGAAGGTAGCAGTGTGTTGTATTTTATCCTCTGGTCTGTAAAAGAATCCACAATACAAGAGTGTAATTTTCATCATCTGAGCACTGACAGCTCCTGTGCAAGTCACTCACTCACCAGCTGTTTGTAACACTCAGAGAGCGTTCCCCTTTTCCCCGCTCTTTAATGTAATTCTTGAGATTTTATGAATGTATCAATTAGAGATTTACAATAGTGGAAGGCAGGTTTCAAACTCTTCGGACAAGTACAATGAATGACTAAACATATGGTCTTTTGTCATTGAAAGAAAAGCACAGTAAGACAGAAGATGAAGTAAGTTAAAACAGCTGAACAGTGATCCAAGGCGGCTGTATGCAAAACCTATTACCTTGCCTTGTCCACAGGCAGCTCCTTTTGGAGACTGAAAGAAAACCTTTCCCAACTCTTTATTCCCGGGCTATGTCAGAAAGAAAGCAAAGAAAAAGCCATCTCAGTGCTGCTTTTCACGGTCTGCTTACTTTGTTTTTGCATGAGATCCTGTGCACTACCTTTTTTTATTTTTTATCCCGTACTCTTTAGAGGGTTCCTTGTGCACAACAATAGGGAGGCCAGACGGATAACAAGAGGCCGCCGCTCCAAGGCCTCCATCTTTAGCAGAATTCACTCCAAGAGACTGAGAGGGGTGTGCTGCGCCTTTTTTATTTTCTTCATCCCCAGCCTTTACAGTTTGTGGGCCAGATGGCACGATATGGGCGCAAAAAAAAAAAAAAAGGCAAACATTACAATAAATAATACTGCATCTTACAACCTGGACTGAGCTCAGTTACTTCCACTTCATCACACTGTTTGGCTCTCCCTTTGATGTACAAAAGCCCTGGCTAAGATAATGAAGTGCGGTGGCAGCTGGCTAATGGCTGGGAAAGTGCAAACCCTGCATTGAACCCTTCACGCGGGGCTATTCAGCACCCGGGCAATGTCAGTCTCAAGGAGACTGGGGACAGGGAAGAAATGGCATCTTGTTGCTGAGAAGCCTTTGGGCTCCTGCGCAGGCTGCTGCTGTAGGTAGCATATTATTTGCGTTACTGAATAGGAGCAAAGTGCCCGAGGCAAGGAGGAAGTTTTACTGTCTTAACACATTAACCTTCCAGACTTTGTCCTAGATGCTAAACAAAGCCACAGGGTCATGCTGTTGAAGAGGCGTTGCTCTTGGATAAACTTTAAAATGATCATTTTATTTTATTTATTTCATTTCATTTCATTTTATTTTATTTTTTTGCTCTGATCCCATCAGTCATACAATCATGTTGGGTTTCCTTTCGGTGAGGTCTGGTTCATGGCTTGGTTCCATGGGAAATAAAACAATTAAACAATAAATACGTCCAGACTTTTTATCTCAGCTGCTCCACGCCTATATGTGGGGCAGGGTGTACAACAAAGATCCAAAATAGACAGCGGACCCAGGCATATATGAAAATCCTGTTTGGTCAGGAGCCTTGAAAAGGTAGGAGATTTATTCTTGCAACACAAAGAAAAGTTGCTGGTTCCTCCGTTAAATGCTCTTGTGTTAATAACTGCAATGAGGCCAGATGCTGCAAACGCTCAAATGAACGTGCGCTTACCTTCATGCACGCTATCAGTTCTGCTAACCTCAGTGCCACCGTTTGTCATCAGCCAGACCAGAAACGTCATCAAAATCATGAGTGACAAGTGGATTTTCATGTAGATATTATGGCAGCAAACTTCTGATCCCTTGTGCTGTTAATGTGTAGTTGCTTTTTATGAAACGTCTTTTTGTTCCATTAGATTGACATTTACTGTGAAATTCCAGCCTGCTTGGATAGATTGGCCCAATCAGTCAGTACCTGACCATTTCTTTCACAGTACTTCTTTTATAAATCTGCTTTCGAGAACTATTTGTTTGACAGACTGCTCCACAGACTTACAATTGTTTGTTTCTGGCTCTTTCTGATTGCCCTGTTAATCTGTAGACTTTGGCCTTGGGGCTGTTATTTATATTGTACTTTTATTTGTGTTTGTTATTTGAAATTTTATTTTCAGTAGATTTCCTGCCTGTTTCAAAACTGCTTTACTGATTAAATCCTGTTGCAGAGGTTGGCTGGATTGCTCTACCTCTTTTTTTTTTTTTTTCTTTTCCCTCCCAGTTGTTCAGTTGAGAGCTCACCTGCCTTAGCAACATGCTTTCCTTTGTGTTTTTCTTCTCAGGGCAGAAAGATCTATGCAGCTTTTACTTTTATTACTTCTTATTACTTATTTTATTACTTCTTTGTAAGAACTTAAGCAACATAACCAACTCCCATAAATTGCACTCTCCAAACTCCAGGTATACGACAGACACTTTCCTCCACTGTTCAGATTAATTCTGTCAATTCTTCTAGGTCACCTCATGCAGGTAATTTTGTGTGTCTAGATGTGTCTGCTATAATGATGGGATGAGCCTGTGTCAGCTCATGTGAAGCTAGCCTGATCTTTCTGACAATTTGTCTGAACTTATTTTTGCAAGAGCTTTAGTGTGAAATGCAAATCCAAATGTGGGTCTCAAATTCTGCAATTCCAGGAACACAGCAGGACTCTATGCACATCTCCAGTCTTTCAAGAGCACAAGTCTTTCCCCAAGGCATTGTGGTTCTTAGCCCTATCATTTACTGAGTTTCATTCATAATAAAATGTAATTTCATCCTTTTTAGATTTGCTAATAAAGTGACTTATATCTTGATTTGGGTGATTTACAAAATTTTGTCGTTTTTCGGCTATGGAAACACTTTACTACTGATTACACTGTTACTACTGATTACTTGGTCAATGCTATATCCTTACTGAGGATGTAACTCATAGAGTTTGCTTATAATAATCCATGATGTGGGTTTTTTTTTCCTACTAATTCCTTCCAAAAATGTGGTTTTTTTTTTTTTCTTTTTGTGCCCAGGCATAGATGGGGAAGAGAGAGGAGTGGGTTATGCCACAGATGAAGCTATTTATCTTCCTGAAGACCAGTCTTTCATGTCAAATATTAGAAGTCCTTCCACTCATTTCAGGTTACTATATTTCTGTTGCTCACACTTAAGGCTCCAAGGCCTTGTCTGAGCAAGAAGCTGAACAGCCGTAGTGACAGCCAAAGCCAAGAGACTCTGCAAGCACTTCAGGTCTTGGGAAATTAGGCAGGATATTCAGAATAGAAACAGCAGATCTGAGTGGCAACAGACTTAAGTGCAGAACATGGCCAATAATAAAAGCTAAAGTGCTACATATTTGGGATCCCAAATGAACTAGTGGTCCCACTAGTTAGTGGTTTATTTGGAAAATACGACTTGGAAAAGAATGATAACAGTGTAATCAGCTAGCCACCTTTGAATTGCCCATGCCCAACATCTGCTTGTCTACATAATATGTGCTGAGGCTGATAAAGAAGATAAATTAGTTTTTTTTTGTTGTTAACCATTGCCATTTGTCCACATGCTGTTCTGAATGGTTATGTGTCATCCAGGTGGTCCTTGATTACTGACTTTTGTGTTTTTTGTTTAAAATTTGTTTCATAACAGGACATATATGTCTGTGGTGAATGAGATACATCCAGCTCTCGTGCTCCCCTATTGCTGATATGCTAAACTGGGTTATAATTTCTGCTTTTGCTTCTTTATATGTCCAGTACCAGCAATGAATTTGCTTTGCTCCTTCTTCTTAGGTTGAATACTTAGATTATTCTCTCAGTTCTGCACCAGTTCCTTTAACCATATTTCTGTGCAGTTCTGTATAAGCATTGGTCTCATATTTTTCAAAGGCGCATTAGCATTCATCATTCACCTGACTCACTCTCTCTAACCTCCTGGCTGAATGGTTTTCTGGGTTTGTCTACATTGCTCATCCTGTGTGGATTTTTTGACCATTTCAATTTGCATTTTTATCAATTCTCTCAACATTCCATTTTTAACTTTATTAATGCAGTAATCTATTCTTTTGACACCTGGGGTTGCTTAGGCAACATGCAGAATTTGTCGGACTCTGTTTTCAGGATGATGTGACCATGGTCTCTGGAGGTTCTTTGTGTGAAACCTGCTCCCATTTCAGGTTTGTAGCTTGAGCTCCTTCCAAGCTCAGTTTTGTTCCACTGCAGGTTCCAGTACTGTGGTTTTCCTTTGAACCACCAGAGCTGTTTATTTTAATAATTGGATTATAAGCATAGTGAATTGTTTGATCCTTCGTGCGCTTTCAATGCTAATTCTACTTTAGTTCTTTTTTTTCCCTTCCAGATACAAATACCTTAAATAAAGGTAATCTTCTAAGATATGCACGGTTTCAGTGGATCAGGCACTATCCTATATATTCATTATAATTTTCTTTCCAAGTCTGATTCTGTCAGAAGTGTATGGCATTTTATAGATACTCTCCCTCTCTCAGGAGTAAGATTCAACATCCACTGTAGGAGTGACTTCAAAGACTTTTCCTCAGTGCAGCCTCTGTGGAAAACTTAGCCTGCTTACACCAGCAAATCTATGAGCAACTACATTACAGTGTCTTATCTGCTGGAGTCCACAAAGCATTTGATAATCTTCTTCAAAGACAATGCATGTAGCTGGTTCACTTCCCAAAACAAGTGAAAACGCATAAATCGACTAAAAACAGTGGAGACTTGTGCGTGCATGTGAAATTCTATTTATTTATTTATTTATATTTTTATTAAATCAATCTAAAAACATTTTATCACCAATGTGGTAGTTTACTTTTATGCCACCAGGACAGTTTCTCTTGGAAATATGCAGTAACTGCTTTTGAGTTGTGAGTAATCCTGAAAGTCCTAGTCACCTCCAGGAGCTCCCCTAAAAGGTGTCTCAGTTGCCATGATCCACTCTGATAAAGTGGTTTACTGTGAAGCTTTGGACTTGCTTTCAGAGGAAATACCTTTGACTGGAAGACCCTCTGTGCTGTAAGAAAATCCAAGCAGAACTCTTTGACAGGACTTATTACCAATAAAATGCAGGAACTCTCAAAATGAGAACAAAGTAAAACTACCACTTCCTAGCTGAAGAAGGAAGAAGGGAGGTAAGACGTGATAAACTTAGTGTATAGTTGATAATTAATCTCTAAAGCATTGTAGATTACACTTAGCCTTTGTAGTATCTAGAGAAAAAAAAGATGTCATCTCAGATCACACACATTATCCTCTAGTACCACCAGAAGGTAGTTAGGCCTCACCCCTCCAAGGACTTATGCACATATTTAATCCTACTGAATCATTCAAATAGCAGAATTAAGCACGTAGGTCAATCTTTGTAGGATCAAGATGTGCACATTGTTTGCAAAGAGCACACCAGCCAAACTAAACTGTGGCAGAGAAACCAGGGAGAGCTTCCAAACCATTGTGTGTGGACTTGCTGGAATTGTTCCTGAACTGCCTCTCCCTCAGACTTAGCCAATACTCCTGCATGTCAGAAGTGGGCTGGATACACATGATTTTACTTGAGATATCTTATCTCAACCACTCCATAAGCCAAATTTCCATTCTTTAAAAGCTGAAACTCTTACCAAGCGTGACAAAACACATAAAACACATGAACTGGGGAGATAAAATGAAATCTTGTAAAAATGTGCTTTGGTTAAGAAACCAAGGCACTTGGCTGGGAGGTGAGATGGAGCAGGGATGCTCATTGGTGTGGAATATCTCAGATTTTGCAATCCCAGAAAGATCTTTTTGAGGAAATATGACCATGTGAAATTTTCCATAATGACTATCTGCCTTAGATAGAATATTCCTGGAGAAACTTTAAAGGCAAAATAGTTAAATCATTTTTGAAAACCACTCTTAGGAGAAAATATGCTATTTTTCTTACTATAAAGGGGAGAGGAAAAAAAAAAAAAAAGCAAAAAACCTCTCTCCGCCCCTCAATGAATTCCTGGGGAATTCTTGTGCCTCTGTAGCTTTGAAATGTCATCTTGAATATGCAAGCTGGAATTGGCAGGGGAGGTGGTGTGAAAGGGCAGAAAGCATAGGAAGAGGCAGATTTGGGATTAGGACAATTTGGTCAGGGCATGAAAAAGTGTGTTGTGTTTTTCCAAGCATATTCCTTTCCAGGCCCTCCAATGAAAATCAGTTTCCTTATGGGCAGCAAACATCTGTGAAACTCACTGACAGAGCATGTGCGTCTGCTGTTGTGTGGTTTGATCAACAATTAAACAGAAATTATAAAATAAAAAATGAAATAACTGCTTGTTGAGCCCATTTTGCAGACTGAAAAGGTGGTAGAGTGGGAAAGGATGGGGAAGAAATGTATGATCATATAATTCTATATGTTCTTACATAAATATAAGTCCTGGCATATACATGTAAGTGAGCTGAATTGGAGTTGCCCAGACAGCTTTAATTCTGGCATTTTCAACCTTCTGAGTGCTGGATTCTGCAACTTTAATGCACTTTTAATGCACTTAAATTATATATGAATAGAATACAGTAGATGTGCATCATACAACATATGGCTGGTCAGAATTCATTATCTACAGATCTAGCTTATGACTGGAGAGGCTCTGCGGTACAACGTTTACCTTCATCTCTTATTACCTCATTTATTCATAGATGGTGATAAGACACTGTCACTCCTCCCTTCTCAACTTAGGAAATTAATTTGGCAATAAGAAACTCAAAAACATTACAAAGTGGGATGAGTAAAAATAGCCAATGATGTCTGACTTTTTGCCAAAGTTTTTGCAAGTGTTCCTGTCAGGGTGGATTACTGTGTACTATCTACAGCATATTTATAGTCCTACAATGCATTTAAACTCTTCAGATACCAATTTCCTGCATGCCCAGAATTGCCTGGGAAAGCAAACCTGCACAGCCTGCCTTTCCCCTTTTTGGGCAGGCTCCGCGCACTTTCTGTCAGGCTGGTGGGAGTCTAGAAACCGGGTTGCAACTCTACAGCAGATCACGAGGCATTACCTTTATTCATGGGACAGAAGAAATGTGGGGAGGAAAGGGTTATGCAAGAGAAAATGATACGCAAGTCATAATCTGAGATCAAAGTGTGTTGATTCAGTTGTATAATTTGGCCTCAAGTCCACTAAACACAGGTTACAATTCAATGGGGAAAATTGTGCTTTGCTGGTCTGTTCTCCTCCTAGTCAGAGAGGAGGGAAGGGGGCTGGGAAAGGGAAGCAATTCCCAGATCTGCCCAGTCATTTTCATTGATACCAAATTAAAGTAGAACTTGGACAGGGATATTCAGTGTGTAGCTGTGTCCCCAGATCC
>NW_010579975.1:289817-323710 GCF_000705375.1 Tinamus guttatus
TCCTCCTGCTTTTGTAAGCGGTTGCAGCAAACTCTCTTGAAATATCTGTGTTCATCCCAGAATGAATGTTGGCCTTTTATTGATAAATGTAAGACAAAATCTTCAAGAAGCTTTTCATGGTGAAAAATGATAAAAATATGTAACTGGGAAAACCTGTATTCTTCCCCTTGGTTGTATTGCCAAAAGCAAGTGAGAAATTGCAGAAGTTCAAAGATGCCAAGAGGAGAGTGCTCCATTGTTTCTTCCTCGACAGGTCCCTACATGCCCCTCTTGCCACAGAATGAAGAAATGGAGATTTCCTCCTTGTGTCCTTGCTCAGCAGAAAAAAAGAAAAAAGAAAGAAAAAAAGCCACCTAAATTAGGTTTGAGACAAATGCAAATAGATTGTCCCTGGGAGGCTGGGGCATACTTTCTGTGAATTCCTCTTCACATTGAAGTCTGGGAATTTTTCCATGGTCACATGCATGGTCAGGATTTCTCCACCACTGCTGAAAAGTTGGCCTTCTAACGCTTCGGAAAGTCAGTTTTATTCTTTGCTTTCTTTCATCGAGGGGTTTACACATTGTGCTGCAACACTGGCCAACAGTTGGGTTTGTTGTGGACCTATAAGGCCTTACAGCATATTGCCCTGCAGCAAATGACTGAGGCATATTGCCTTGAGAGAAAGAAGGTGTGTTATAACCACTAACTCTGCACAACTGTTTACAACAAGCAGAAAACAAGAGAGAATTAGGCAGTGTTGTTCTCATAAGGAACGCTTCTGCCCTTGCTGAGATATTGCCTGTCCTCTTGGAGCATTACCACATTGCAGATTCATCCTGTGTCATTGTTCAGGCAACATGGGTGAATAATAGATGTTTTGTTCATTGGCCCAAATATGGAAAGCCAGAGGGGAGTGTGAGAAGGGAAGATATGAGCCAAAGAGAACAGAAAGTGTTTAGATTTTAAATTCAAAAACTTCCATTTAATTTGTAGGATCTTCAAACACTTTCTCCCTGTCAGCTGAATTCTTTATAGAAGAAAAACACCATTTTGAAAGGAAAAGTAAGAGATTAATTTAGAAAAATGTTGGAATAAACATTTTGGCACTTCCAAACAAATCACTTGCTTACTTTTAAAATGTCAAAATGCAAATGTCAATATTTTACTATTTTCCTATAACTTTTTAGACTCTCCCTCCATCACATGTGTAAAGCCTGATTTTTCCCCTTAAATTCATTGGGAGAGAAAAGCATATTCATTATAAATACTTGCCTCCTCTGTAAAAGTATCTGTAGCAAACAGCTGCTTTCACCTACCAGAAATTTTTCTTTTGATCAGACAGACCCATCTCTTATCCCTTTTCACCTTTGTTCCAAAATACTAATCTCTGTTCTTTCTTCCCCTTGCAATAATGAAAAGCCCTTCAAGTGTTTTACAGTCACTGATGCTCAGTCCTGTATCAATTCTACACTCTAATATGATTTCTTGTAAGATGAGATGAATATATTTGTTCTGCAGTGAAATCAGAAAAAAAAAAGTTTGGCTAGTGTTTTTAAAGAGTGCAGTCTCAATGGGAAACGCTAAATTCATCACACAATGTCAGTGGTAGATGTAAAATTTGCTCTAGCATTGACTCCTGACTTTCTTTTTGCCTTTCTGGCTGCCTCTCACTGCTGTTGCCACCACCTGTTTGAAGACAATTGTGCAAGTGGAACCAACAAGTGATGTCCAGTTGCCTTTTTTAGAATATGAATAGGGCTTTTGATTTTGGCTGTGCTGAGTCCTTTGGGGATGAATCATTCTTCAGACTTGCCAGAGAAAGCGTTTAGCCTGTGGACAGGAGCCAAAGCCCACTGAGTCTCACAGGAAGAGTCTCTTTTGGCTCCATGGGCACTGCCTCAAGCTCTATATGAATGAAAATTTCTTCCTGGAGTTTTCAAAAATTCCTCATTTTGGGAGATTTTCTATTTTACTCTTTCCAAAGACACTTCACTTGGATTTTTTGTTTTGAACCACCATTGCCTTGTTCTGTTCAGTGGCAGGGTCTTTAGGAAGGATGGTAACATGATTTTTCAGTCATGAAAAAGAAGATACGGACAAGCAGCTATTTCAGGGCTCAGTGGGCTGAACTGTGCTGGACCCACTGTCCCATTTTGCTTGCTTTTCACGTCTGGATGTGTGCTATTTTGAACTGCCTCAAAAATTGTTGGACTGTAAGCTATTTTGGATATGAGTGTGTCATTTCCCCTCCCTCAGCTGCAATCACAGTTGGATCCTGCAGGCATTTCCCACAACAGGCCTCAGTTATCAACGGCAGGCGTTTTCATGTATTTCCCTTCTCAAAGACTTTTGTTGCCAGATGGGAGTTGTTGGTTGTTTATATCAGGCTATGAGTAATGCCCTTTTGCTTGTGCTTTTTTTTTTTTTTTTTTTGGACATTTATTCCTTCTGTTGTTATACAATGTTAGCTTTCCAAACTATAAAGAAGAACCTTTTTCCCTCAGGTGTCCTTTTGTGAGCTTTTTACTCTTTTGTAGATTTTTCCCCCTCAATTTTAAAGGTAAAAAGAATATGTGTGTATATATATACATATATATATATATATAGAAACACAAACAGCAAGCTCTAAGACATTTCCCAGTCTGCTACTCACTGCTCTGAAAAACTGTTCAACATAGCTTTGTGGGTCCACAAAGGTTCCCCAGATTTCACTACTTTGTGAGTCTCCTTTATGTCTGTTATATGGAGAAATGGACCTCCATTTCTGATGTTTTTCTTGTAGGTGTATGGCACCATTGGGTGCAACCAAAATTTTTCCCAGTCGCCAGCACTTTCATTAAATGATGGGATGAACCTCTTCTTGGCAAACCTTTCTCTGTTACAAATCATAAAATGAGACCCTGTATGGAGAAGATAAGAGCCCTCCTCAACTCATGTTTTTTTCTAAGTGTTGTTTTTGTCTCGGTATCATATTTTGCTACTGAAACACATCTGTGATACTTTTAGCATCTCTTTCATGTAGTCTTATTTCACAGACAGATGACATCTTTTATCTTTCCAACTGCTTGCTTCCCCGCCATTGGCTTTTCCCGCCAATGAAGTGGGCTGTGGTAAGGCCATAAAGACAGTCTGTGAGGCATTATACATTGCTGTGTCAAAACAATGTAGAAACATTCAGAGTGTGATTCACATTCAGTTGTGAAACTTGTGCTGCAGATCTGTGTAAGTGGCATAGAGCTGTGCCAATTCCGAATCCTCCCAGCAGCACTGGAATGACCTGCCATGGTATTTCCCCTGTTGATTCTTCCCCACAGATGTGTGGAATCTTCTCTAAGAGCCACTGGCAGGAAACATCCTGATGTTGGAACAAGAGTCATTTCCAGGCGGCTCATGGAGCAGGCACTCCCTAGACCAGCTGTGTCTCTGACCTTCCAGATCAGCTAATCCAGTTTCACCATTTTTATCTTTAGGAATGTGTATATTTTTCCAATAGAAGTATCCTCCCCATTGTAGTGAAGTAGGATCTTCCAGTCTTTCTCTTGCCCACCTGAGTTATCTTTCTCAGATCTCTCAGAAATAGTCTTCATAAACCATAAAAATCTTTAACCCTAAACATATGGTTAACACCTGCACTGTTCACTTTACAATGACTCTAATATAAGGAAAACTTGGCAGAACTTCTATCTAATCCTAATTATGTCCTCGCCTTTAACCACTGCTTGGGAGTCTCTCTCCACTCAGGACTTTGGAAGGTTTTGTGAGAACACATAAAAACCGCCTGCTGGTAATACTCTGCCTTCTCACAAGCACTAACTCAGCCATGAAGAAAAATAAAGGGAAAATATGCCCTCAGGTGTGCTTTCCTTGATGCCTATTAATTCATAGAATCATAGAATGCTTAGGGTTGGAAGGGACCTCTAGAGATCATCTAGTCCAACCCCCCTGCATACGCAGGGACACCTAGAACACGTGGCACAGGGCTGCATCCAAGCGGGTTTTGAAGATCTCCAGAGAAGGAGACTCCACAACCTCTCTGGGCAGCCTGTTCCAGTGCTCTGTCACCCTCACTGTTAAGAAATTTTTCCTTAAGTTCCTATGGAATTTTGGATGTTTCAGTTTCCGGCCATTTCCTCTAGTCCTATCAGTGGCCACCACTGAAAAGAGACCATCCCCGTCCTCTGCACTCCCTCCCTTGAGGTATTTATATACACTGATTAGATCCCCTCTCAGCCTTCTCTTCTCCAGGCTGAACAGGCCCAGCTCCCTCAGCCTCTCCTCATAGGGCAGATGTTCCAGGCCCCCAATTCAGGTCCCACAAAAATATTTATCTGTAAATAAGCTGCTTGGTTGAGTCTTGCTCCTAAAGGTTATCTGGTTGTGGGGTATAGCTCGCACTTGGTAATAAATGAAAAACAAGTTTGATCACTGGAATTCTGTTATTTTCATTTGCAATATTATGTAAGATCAAGGTAACAAATTTTGTTGCCAGCTGGAGCTGCAGGGTAACAGGCTGCTGCTGGTTTTCCCTGCAGACAACAGCAAAGAACACATTTTATGTCAAAGTAATTGCACTAACAGGTGCCGTTGAGCAACTGTGTTTTGGTTGCGACACTGCTGTGGCTCAGTGCTTACCACAAATGTTTATATAAAAAAATATTCAGTTCTGCTTTTAAATTCCTATTCAAACTGACAAGAAAGAGCAGGGTAAACAAGGATGAAGCAATAGCTACAGTTGAAAGCTGGAAGGCCCCTTCCCACATCTGGCGGGTGAATACCGTTGCCCTATCACAAGTCCTTCCTCAGCCGCTTATCACAGCAACCATAAGGAAATGGCCATTGCTGGCAATATTGCTACCTGTAAGAATGGGGTGCTGTTCTTGCAGTGGGACACATACTGGTGTGGCTCTGTGTGAAGTACTTAGGGAATAATGTAATTTCACACACCTTTTGAGTCTGTGGAAGCTCACTTGAGACCATCTCCTGTCTTGTGTCAGATTCATGAAAGTGTTTAATTTGAGCTTTTCCAAGCTGTGGACAGCGAGGGGGAAGGACACTCCAAATAATATTACAAGCTGTAAAGGTCCATGCCACCACCTGATGTGGGCTGCACAAAGGATTTTTGTAGGTCTATAGAGCAACATGATGGCGCTGATATAAGATCTCCTGCAGATGGATTCTCCACAGGAATTTTTGGCCATCCAAGAGTAGAAAATCTGGGATTTTTAGAAAATCTGATTAGTATAGGTGCAATGCACGCAAGATGATAGGTATCCATTATCCTGTCTAACCTAGATGCTTATTCCAAAATTCTGCATATCTCTTTTAGGAAACTAAATGTGTGTCTGCATCTATGCAAATGTTTTAATGGCAGTGCTAAACCACTCCATGCCTTCTCTACGTTACACTGATAGAGCAGTGGTTCTGCAGAATGATGTGGATGAACATCCTGTCTGAACCAAACAGTACAGTAATCCTGCAAATGCTTCAGGTGAACTCAATGAGTGCCACATCACAGGGCCCTGCGAAATCTGTCCATGAATCCTCCCCATCTCCTGGAATGCAAGCTCCCACTTCCAGTCCTTTCGCTTCCACTCTTTTTCCTTTCATTATTTTTTTCAAGGAAGCATCCCTGAACACTTGCTAGCAGCTATGTGTGTGCATGCATGTGGAGGCCACCACTTGCTTTGGTCTATGCAATGTCTTTGCTGTCTTGAGAGCACCACTGCATGGCATAGACATACATAGACACCTGTATAGACAGATTAGTATCATGCAGTATTCTTCAGTGTTTTATAGTTGCTTAGAAAAATCCCTTTCTTAACAATGCCCATGCTACAAGCATTAGTAATACTCGTATTTTTATCACTTCCTTTTCCTTTTTTTTTTTTTTTCATAAACAGTTCAATGAAACCCCCAAAGCTAGCACGTGTTTTAACTGAATAGCCACAGTGTTGCATTACCGTGCAAGCCTCATCTTTCCCCATCCTCTCTCCCCGCTCCATATGTTGCTTATACTGACATAAGCAAAATGCAGTTGGTGACCCCAGGCAGAGTTTGTACATTGGCTTTTCCTACAAAATAAGTCCCGTTCACACTGCTCAGGACCTACTGATGGAATGAGCTTGGGCTGCAGATAAGGAGCAGTCAAGGGCAATTTTCTACCAGAATAAAGTCACTGTATCCAAAGCCTTGGTACTCACGTTGGTGCTCATGTCAGCCTTTCTACAGAGGGAAGTCATGGTTGAGCAGTGGACTGTGCAACCCTAGCTCCTCTTTTGGGGCTCTCAGGAAGTTTCAGTCTGAGCAGAGCTCTACTCTCTGACATCGTTTGGCTTTGGGCTTTTGAGGGGATTTGATTGTTCTTGATAAGATTTTGCTTTTGTGTGTAATAAAGCTATTGCCAGTACAAATAACGCAGCAGTGCATGCTTGCTATCTCTAAAGACTACTTGTCTTCAGCTTTGCAGGAGAAAACTGATGCTTCTGAGAATGACATTTTGTTGAGCTTTGATTTCTGATGTTAACATCAGATTTGCTGCCTCTTGCTTGCCAGCCAGCAGTGGTCTGGGACCCTCCTTTCTTGGTGTCCATGGGACACAGTGCTTGCTCATAAGTGGGCATGGCAAGGAAGGAATCAATTCAGCAGTGTGTGCAGCACCCCTAGGGGACCTGAAAGCTGGGAATCCAAAAATCCAGATGTACTGAAAAGCTCACAAGAAGTTCAGTTTGAATGTGGGATGTGGAATGATTCACAGAAACAGACAAGGGGAAAATGGGCACATTCGACCTTTTAATGTCAGGTTTCATTTAAAGGGTCCTAGGGATTATCTGAACGGAGAACTCAAACTGCAGGCAGATGTGGAGTGAGACACCAAAAAGAGGATTGTGCGCCTGGGATGGGGTAAAGGGCTTCAGTCTCTTGTTGCTGTTCCCCAAATGGAGCCAGGACTTGCCCTCCACTGCAAAGACACGACAGCTGCCCTCTTGCTGTAAGCACCACAAGCAGTGACAATGGGGAGACATGCTCTGCTTTCCTTTTGATGTATTTATTGACATTTTTCCTTCTATCATACACATAGCATAGGAGAAAAAACAGTGTGAGGGAAGAGGAGTGTTTTTTTCTAACATTCTGTTATGAAAACATACCTGCAAAGGGCAACACAGCTGTTGTAGTGAAATGAAAGTGAGGAACAGGAGGTGATTTACTTCTGTGAAGCAGAAGAACCACCATGACTTTCGACAACAGGAAACCACCTTTTATTTAAAGAAGGCCTTACCCTGAGTGAGGTCTATCCATGGCCAAGAAGAACATGAAGGTAGGGAGGGAGAAAGACAAGATGAGCTTGGCACACGTTGCTGCTTTCAGGGAGGACTCAGCTTCTGCTTTCTGCTGGTGGGAGCAGTCCCTCCTTGTACACAGGGATCTTTCCACCACAGGCCAGGAAGAGGTGCAGCTAACACTTTGCTCATGTCCAGAGCCCAAGCCCTAAAGCTTTGGTGCCCTTTGCATGGGGTTGGTTGATAGGACCCCTCACTAGCTTCGGAAAAATAGGTGCCTTCACTCTGCAGCATGGTATTGTCTCCCTTTCCCAGGCACTTGCCTGTGTTGCACATTTGCAATGTTGATGGGCACCAGTTCTCGGTGCAGGGACAGTGGTGCTCCTTGAGGATGAATGTTCTTTCTTTCCACAGCAGCATCTGGGGGTTGTGGCTCCACTGCTTGCTTGAGAAATCCTGTGGCAAGGGCAGCAGCGGAGCAGGAAGGAAGGGCGAGGAGCGAAGGGAGGGCTGCACCGGGAGAGGGTAGTTACTGCTTGACTCTGTGTAGGTTCAGCACACCTTCACGAGAGGTCTGTTCTTCCTGAAAAATGCACTGCTAGGATGGTAAAGTTTCCTTAAACTGGTGGCCTCTTTCTCTATTTAACTGCAGTCTGAGCATTTCCTATTCCCAGCTTCATGGGCAGGAGAGTTCGTAGAATCATAGAATCCTTAAGGTTGGAAGGGACCTCTAGAGGTCATCTAGTCCAACCCCCCTGCACACGCAGGGTCACCTAGAGCACATGGCACAGGGTGGCATCCAGGTGGGTTTGGAAGATCTCCAGAGAAGGAG
Organism: Tinamus guttatus; assembly: GCF_000705375.1. Next base: position 297,909 of record NW_010579975.1, read on the forward strand.
ACTCCACAACCTCTCTGGGCAGCCTGTTCCAGTGCTCTGTCACCCTCACTGTTAAAAAATTTTTCCTTAAGTTCCTGTGGAACTTTAGGTGCTTCAGTTTGTGGCCATTACCTCTAGTTCTGTCAGTGGCCACCACCGAAAAGAGACCAGCACCATCCTCTTCACTCCCTCCCCTGAGGTACCCATATACACCGATCAGATCCCCTCTCAGCCTTCTCTTCTCTAGGTTTGCCCCATCCTGCTCCAGGGCATGGGGCTTCTGTATGAGCCCCTTCCCAAACGTTCCGGGATGGAGCATGGCTTGACTCTTAAGAAGAAGCTGTGGCTGAGCATTTTTAAAACTGTTGTTCTTTAACTGAAAGCTTTTTTTCCCAAACAGAGGATATCACATGGCCAACTCGTCTGCCTCCATCGTGGCTTCAGTGCTTTGCTGATGCCTGCCCACATCCCCAAAGAGTGTTAAAAAGTACTTCCCATTCTTGAGGAGTAGAAATCCTTATCTTAATGGTTAAATAGTTGTTTTCTTATCAGTATCCAACCCCATGGATCATTTGGCCCAAACAGCCTGCTTTGGCTGTTATGCAGGGTAGAAGACACAAGTTCACTGTCAGTATTGCTGCTGGTGAAATATTGACTGCAGCAGTGACATCCAGGTGTCCTGGCATGATGCAATCCATAGAAATTGCTCTGAGATGATCACTTGGGGTGGGAAATTGCAGATGCTCTTTGGTGATATTTAAAATATGGACTACATTCTAGACTCTGAACAGCTTTATTAAAAACTGTTTTGATTTTCTAATTTATTAATCTTAAATTCCAACCAAGGAATAGCCCTTCCTGAAAACTGAGTATGTGGGAAGAGAGTACTGAAAGTAATGAAAGAATTCTAATTTCCTGGGGAAGAGGGAGGAAGGTTTACATTTTCTATATCAATATGCCTGATAGGAAGCTTACTTCAAGCATGTGAGCACTCAGGCAAGTGTCTTTCACTTCGCTTGTGAAAGTTCTCGTGGTAGCACCCGGGGGATGTCAGGCGAGGAGGGACTGCCCCGGTTTCGTTTCAGAACAAGAGCAAAATCAGTGGGGGCGATGCCGTCCCTAGAACAGCACTGGGGAGTGCAGCGGCCCTGCACAAGCTCTGCGCCTGCTGCCCCGTCTCCAACCCAGGAGGATTCGCGTCTCCTCCGCTACTGACATGAGTGAGAAGAGCAATGATGTTTTGTCTAGTCTTTGACTTCCCCTTAATATTAATTTGCTTGAAGCACGGTGTGTTAAAAATTTAACTCTTCAACTTTACTCCTCTTTTTATTTTAGCAGCTATTTTGCTTTGATGAGTAAAACATCTTTTTTTTTAAGCCATATCAAGTTAGTTTTCTATACAGATTGCTGGGTTTAAAATGCTACAAGTCTCTGCATGAATCATGAACAGACAAAAGTAATCTCAGATTTCATGGCTCTTTATGGTAGGGCTAATATCAAGTCCTTTAGCTAGCAAAACACATTAGCTCAAAACTCAGAGGACTAGAAAAAAATATTTTGCCTGATTAGCTTTAAGCTGGCATGTCTGAAAACATCAAAGAAAAATCAGTCTGTCTTCAGAATTTGTTTCCAGTTATAGAAAATGACCTTCTTGATTCCCAACAGCATCACATCCTAACTTAAAAATGAGCTTCACTTTCCTCTCACCTCCACAAAGGTGCCCTCTAGAGACTCTGGTGTGTTGGATAGCACCACTGGAGACCCTTACTGAAGTCCTCCCATCCTCAGTCAGAGGGATGAGGAATCAAACTGATCTGCTCACTGTTTCAGAGTCCAACACTTTCTGCTTTTTCTTTCTTCTTGTTGTTTTCCCCTCCATATTCTGTCATTGGGATGGTCTGTGTTGCCCCTCAACACAAGATTTTTCAAATGGGCTTGTAGACAAGGACATCCCAGGATATTCTGACAATACCTCTGGTCATCCTTGTATGATGCAGGCCAAAATATGTGCTATTAATGAAGTAGAAAATGAAGCGGTGGCTTTCTCCCAGCCTTGAAGAGAGGCTGAGTACAGATTTGCTCATCCAGAGCAGCATCAGGAAGCAAAACTTGCGATACTCCTGGGGCATATCTGTGCTGCCCACTGTGCTGCTTTGCGGGGAGGACACCTAGCACGGATGACCATCCCTGCCAGATCTTGAGTTGCCAGATCTAGAGACTTCTTAGAGTTTTGGATGCACAAAGGCACCATAAAAATCTAAGGGAAATGACATTTTTCTACTTTCTTTCACCATAGCCCAGCTGCTGAAGCATATATATGCACTATAATATATCCCCTCATACTTGCTTGTGTGTTTCAAGAATAATACACTAATCTGAGGAAAAGTTGTTGTTGGTGATGGTACATTTTATTGTTTTTGCTCATTGTTCATTGCTTGAGATTTTTTGCCTAATTTTTGCTGCATTCAGATGGCTTCTTCCTTGATTAGACCTGATTTTCCATTTTGTTAAAAGGGAATATAACTGAACAGATTGCCACTTTGCAGTTATCCTTCCCTTCTGTTGGGGAAAAACCTTTTGCCTGCAAAGGGAAGCAGAGAAAAGGGAGCCGTGGAGCTCCCATTTCACCATATTGGCAGTGGATGATCGCACTCAGATGAACTTTGGGATTGCAGGGGAAAATGCTACAGCTGGAGACCATCATGTTGATGTGAAAGCAGGATTTAGCTCACAGCATTTTTTTTCGTGTTATCATTTCATAATTTCATGGGTAGTTCTTTAGAAAGTGAGTTCTCACCTCTTTGCAGGAAAAGAGGGCTGTGAGACTGTAAGAAAAAAAATGTGTTTGCCAGCTCTGTTTAATTTCCCAGGCATGGTAGACTGATAGGCACTATGAGCATTCAGTCTGAAGCCTGGAAATGGCAAAGATCATGCAGTGATGTGGAGCAGGATGAGCAGAGGCAGGGGCCTCGCTTCTGTGTCCTGGGCTTGCTCGGGCTCTCACCCATGCAGGTAGGAGGCAGGATGTTGTTACCTACAAAATGAAAATAAAGTCATTGGATGTTTTCTTCACTCCCAATCATGATAGTGTCACTTTAAACTGGGTTGCTTGCTCTTCAGCCTGCTCAGAAATTTCCAAAAGCTGTGTTTTCTTTAGTTCATACCGATACTAGCAGACTGAATTCATGTAAAGAGGCAAAGCACCAAGAATATCCTAACAGCATGAGGTTTACAAAGTGTAAAATAAGTATCCAGTGGCTCTTTACAGTGGCTATTCTATGTTTTTATTTTTCATTACCTTTGGTAAGGGTATCAATGAACAGAGTTTTAGTACATTAATACACTTTTAGACATTAATACACTTCTGTCTCAGACTCTTTATAATGAGTATTCTGAGATTTACCTACTCAGGATGACCAAGTCAATTATTTTTGGCACAAATCCATAAGCATCAGATCCTCTGTCTGGTAAAGGCTGTTTTTGTAGCAATCAGCCAGGCTGCTGTCTAGTTCACTTCCAAAACATCCTGGTGGAAAACAAAGAACAGATTTAGCAAAACAGCCAAGTTTACTTGAAGCAAGGATAGTCCTCTGAGGGAGCTGACTTCCACACACATACAGCAGAACCTAATGCTGTGGTAAAAATATCTGCAAAGGCAATAATAACTGCAGTCCACAATAGGTGGAGTTTCCTCCAGTGCCGAGGCTTAAGTGTGGGACCAAGAGTATATACGCTGACCTCAGCCTTCTGCACATGTGGAAATTTCACCTACTGACCTGCTTCTGTTTTTGCCTTTCTTTGTAATTTGTCTGTCAAAGCTTTTCTGACATCCACTATCTAATCTGATGGACTGTAAGTGCCTTAGTAGCTGTGCAGTGACATTTCTATCCAGCTATATCAGAAATGCTTAATACAGTCCACAATGAACTAATAATTACATTTATAATTAATTTGCAATAATTTTATAGATACCAATACAAAAATAAGATGCAGAGAACTCAGCAAGCTTAGAAAGAGGTCTGCCTTAAATTTTACTCCTGAGAAGTTCTGGGGATGTGAGCAAACCTCTTGTGATAGTAGCAAATTTCAAAGAAAATGCTCAAGAAAATGTCTACAAAGTTAGATTTCCAAACATTTTTTTTTCCTTTTGGAAGCAGTTACTATGATTTTATACCAGCAAAGTTGTCAGAGGATGTTATAGGCCTATGTTATGAGGATGGAAAAAAGGGCTATATTGCACTCTAATTGTATATATGATGTCAACATTGATTGAAATTTTGTATTTGCATTAATAATCTAATAATGTAAACCATATTTACATGATGCTGAACTTGAAGCTGGCCATTGCATCTAAAGAGAGAGACTGTAGAGTTATTACTGCTGCCAAAATAATCAACTCAGAGGGCGGCGCAGCCAAAAAAGCCATCAAAATGTTGAGGGTCCTCAAGAAACATATTCAGGATGGAGGACGTAATTTTATGCTATTTAAATTTGATATTCCCACATCCTGAGAACTATGTGCAATGCCAGTCTCTGCATCTCACTTGAGAAGGACTTAGCAGAGGTAGAAAAGGCACAGGAAAGGGCAGCTAAAATGATTAAGGGGGTAGAGCAACCTGCCTTATGGAAGGAGATTAAAAATGTGGGACTGTTTAGTTTGGAAAAGAAAAGGTTGAGATTTATGATAAAGTGAAGGGGGTGGGTAAGTTGATTGTAGCAATGTGGTCCTGCGCTACTCGACAAAATTAGTAGAGCATCAGTGCAAAATTATTAAAAGGAAGTATTTCTTTTTGCAGTAGACAGCAAGCTTCTGGAATGTGCTACAGATTATACCAGAAGACACATTTGTTGAAACTGAAGGGAAAAGGCAAGGAGGTGATTTCCAATGTCCCCAGTCAGGAAAAAGGAAAGCAGAACATGTCCTTGCTCATATGTGTTTCCCATGGGCATCAAGAGCCTTTGCAGTGTTGAAGGAGGAATACTGAGTGACACGGACTAGTGTTTTGGCTCAACAGGAAACTTTATCCTCTCTGTGCTGAGAGCATTTTACTGCTAGTTGCACAATTCTTCTTTAAAGCAGAGACTGAAAAAAACTGATGGTGTTGCAGAATGGATTACTCAAATAGTGGCTGGAACTTTTCCCTCTAGGAAAGGAGAACATTCCTGAAAATGCTGAGAATTTTTCACTAGCAACACATTAGTTTTTCTCTATTATTTTTTCATCTCTGTTTTGAAATGGTAAGTAGTGACATGCAAACTATCTAACTATGAGCAGATGTCACAATACCATCACTCTCCACAAAATCCAGACCAAATTGTAACTACCTGTATGAGTAGACAAGTCCTTACAGGGTATTTTCCTTCCCATTCTCTTTCCACTTATCGTGTATCTGTCTCAACCTTAGAAGGATAATAACACTCTGTCTGCAAATCCTTATCTTTCATTTCCCATCTCTTGTAAAAGCCATCCAGATTCATCTCCCCAGATTTCAAAGCAGCTTGATGAAAAGTTTTTGCCTATTATTGGCATAAGATGAAGAGTGCAACCCGAACACTGAAGAAGCCCAATAGTTGAGTGTGTTAAAATTTTAATTGCTCAGATATATCTTGTGGTAGCATTTCCAGACCTTTATCTTTGCACTTCACACTCATCAGATTTGAAAAGAAAGTTACTCATTGTTTTTGGGCAAATAAATTCACACTATCCTTTCACATAAATCCTATCGACAGCAGGATAGCTCCTGGAGTGTGAATTGTTTGCTTATAGCCTTTTTCAGTACACAAGGTATACATGGCCAGTTCCACTTTTTCCTACTTTGCACAGTGCCACTTGTTAAATAAAGGTTAATCATCCTAGAATTTTCTCTTGGTTGCCCTATAAATAAAATAGAATAAACAAAGCTGTGTGAGGCTGGATGTGAAAGATATTGCTGGCTTGTCATTGATCTTTCACACGGTAACCAGATATCTCCTGCCATTTGCTATGCAGTTTGCTAGGTACCCCCAGAGTGACCAAAGCAACTAACTTGGATTCCTTGAAGTTTGCTATGGCTTTTCAGACCTCTGCCCGAGACTCTAGGCTATGTAGCTTCATCTTTCCAGCCTGGTGCCAGGTACTATTCAACTGTTTTTCAACAGAAACCCACAGCTATGACTCTGCATGCCAGTGCTTCCAGTTGTGGATGTCCTAATGTAGTGAGTTTCAGTCTGTGCTTCACTGATGCAGAAACTATAGTTCTGTGGTCCATGTCCATGCGGTAAATAAATATTTGACAAATTAAATTCAAAAGAGAGCTGCTCATTGTTCTGAGCTGAAGGTGACTCAGAAAAATAAAAGTTAAAAAGGCTGGATAGCTGTTTTTATATGTGAAATTTCTCATGACAGTCACACCTCTAAAGGAAAATACCAGATGATCTGCAAATTGACATAAAGGTGCAAACCACGAGACTGCTCTTCTTGCTTGTTCTTTTTCATTGTTTTGGTTGCTGCTAACCAAGCAATTTTACCATTCCGCATTTTTGTGTCCAATATATTAGTTGTTGACAACTAGAAACAAATGTTATTCTATCAATAATAGGAGGGAAGCCCCACTGGAGACCCCTTTGCATCCCCTCATCTCCTAAGGCAACATTTGCCACAGCTGAGGGGAAGAAAAGTAACACGATTCTAAGATATGTCCATGACAGAGGAGCTGTCAGAGTATCATACTACATGCTGTGTATTTACTTGGTAGATCTGCCAAGGGAGGCACACCGAAGAGATAAATCTGTGATTCTTTAGAGCAGTGTGTCACACTGGCCACAAACAGATTTGTGGATCAAAGTGGGGCAGCTGCTGCAGCCTATTGCTTTCCAGGGTCAGGATGCTTTTTGCAGGGGCATTGGTGTTGTCCAAAGGCAGTTAAGGAAGAGATATGGTCTCTGCTGGTGCATGAACGGAGTTTTTGTTTACTGCTTGGCCAAATGCTACCTTTGGACCTTCCTTTGCACATGCTGTCCTGAACTGCAGTGGATCCACGGAAGGCAGAAATTGGCCATCTAGATGCAGTAGATGAGATTCTCTCTGGAGCCAAAACTAACAGAAGTCTCAGACTTATGCCTTTTTTTGGCATTTTAGTGTGGCTTTGCAGGACCAGAGAGCAAAGCTTCTCAGCCATGTGGGCAAAATAAAAATAAAATAAAATAAAAAAACCCCAACAGCTCCCCAGAATTGTCTCCTGCCAGAAGGCAGAGCTAGAGACAGGATGGACATGGGATGGAGAAACAGGGGGTGCTCTGGAGGGCCAGGCTGGTGCTCTTGCCATTGCCAGGAAGGCAGGGTGGTCTGTGGTCTGTGTGTGCTTCTGACAGACATCCCCACCCCACCTTGCCCTCTTACTTTGCCAAGGAAGCAGAGAGGGCAGCTTGACTCCAGCAGAGCTAAAACTGGCGAGGATACTTTGTCACCCCCCACAGACACTGCAAGAGGTAGCTGGGACGCTCTGGCTCGGGGTTCAGCATTTGCAAGGGTGGATTTCACCCTGACCACACAGACAGAGGTGCTTACTGTAGATCATCTGTGGAAGGATTTTGCAGGGCTGAGGTTTCTGAGCTCAGGTTTCACCACAGATCAGAAGTGCTCTTTTACCTCGTCTTTTCTGCAGTTCAGTGGAACAAGTCATGAGCCCATCTGTGTGGGGGCGGGCGCTGGACTGTTGCTTGAAAGATCTGCCTCTGCTTCCTGCATCAAGCTGCAGACTTTATGCATGGCCTGAGGAAGTCGCTTCAGCTCATCCAGACATCGCTCATGTGCCTCTCTCAGCTTCAGCAGTTAGCTACACTGAACTCCACTTAGATCTGAAAGTCAAGCATTACTATTCATAACAAAGACATTGTGGTTTCCCAAATTGTTGCTTGGAAAAACACATGTCCTTCGCCAGCAACCGTTAATATCCAGTTAATAGCACAAGTTGGAGCCCAGCTTTGACAGCACCGTGCAGCTACTGCATGTTTCACTGGAAACTGCTGCAACCCAAGGAGAGCTTTTCCCCCAGCTCCTCTCCCACTTAAACTCCAAAGGTTTGGACCAGTCACTGCAATGTGGGTTGCTGGCAACTTAGTGATAATGTTTATGTCTCTTTTTGACAAGACCCATTAGATCCAAACATTGCCAACCTTTTCCAGGAGAATTTATGCGTTAGTAGAAAGACCAGTTCCTAACAACATCCAAATTTGAAGGAATACTTTTCTTCAATGCTTTTCAGCACATTTCCACATGAAGGAAGTTTTGCTGCAGGTCTGCAAAAAGGGTGGGACAAAAGAAGAGGCCTCCTGAAACTTGCTTCACATGAACCCTGTTGCCCCACTGATGTGAAAAGTCGTTATATAAGAGGTCAAAATCCCTTGCAAGATTATAGGCTTTGATCAGATTTTCTGAAATGCTTGATGATTTGTTTTCCAAAAAAACAGCCTTCTTATTGGTCAGGAGGTAGAACAGCAAGTATTTAGATTGAAGAATTGCTTTGGACCAAATTGGACATTTAACAAAATAAGATGAAAGGAGAAGTTCATATTTTAAAAATGTGGACTTTTGGACTAGTGTTCTTAAAGTGTCCTAAGAACAGACAAAGCATTACTGTCAAAGTGGGATCTGTAAAACAACAAGAACACATTAGATAATCACCTGTCAGTCTTTCTTTCTTTTTCTTTTTATTTTTTGTGAGGGTCTTTTTTTTATGAGAGTAAAAAGGAAAAACAAAAAACACCACAGAATTTTTGCTTTTCTGGCATGAGAACTGTTGCCCTGAGGAAATTAAAAACTGCACACAATTGCAAGTGCTAATCCCCGCCTCCGATGTTGTGAAAAGACCCTTGAGGATCCCTTTGGCAGAAGTGTGAGTTGCAGCCGAGTTGTTGCGTGTGCAGCAAGGGAGACACGTGTGCGTTTGCACCCTGGCCATACTTGCAGGACAGAGACACTATCTCTTTTAGGCACCCCTCATCTCTTTAAATCAGTCACCGGGAAGTGGTGAGAGCATTTCTTCTGTCTCTGAACTGCGGGTGCCTGTTTTGTGGGGGAAGGAGGAAACATTTTCTGCAGGTGAGCTAAAGAACAGAAAATAAATCCCTATGACTCAGAGAAGTGAGAAGTACATAAAGCAAAGGTTAAGCCTGCAAAAGTGCTATTAATTCGTTATTCAGAAAATGAAGCCGTGGCAATCCCTGGGAGGAGGCAGCCAGGAGGGAAGACGTGACTGGAATTGTGTATGTTGGCTTTTATTTGTCTTTCCTGCTCAAAGCTATCACAATATGTGCATCGTGCACGTATCGGTGTGGAAAGGCCAGAGGTATTGCACAGGTGAGAGCAGAGCAATACCAGAGCATTTCAGCACGGTGCAAATGCCCATCAGACAACAAAAAAGTGCTGAAAACCCAGGGAGGCACCATATCCACAAATGCCTGCTTGACTCTGCTACACTTGCTGTTGTCTCCAGTTTGAGCTGTTTCCCAATGGACAAAGGAAAACTCCGGGCAAGGGCATCTAAGGCCTGCTTTCTAGTTTCGTTACTGTTTCATTTTGAAAAACTTAAGTTTTTCTTATGCATGTGCCTTAGTACCTCGGCAGTTGAAGAAATGTCACTGGGTGTGTGCATGTTGCTTTGTGGCAGTAACGAGACTTTTATTATTCTTTGTAAAGTATCTTTTTCTATACAACTCAGGAGGTATTTCTAGAAAAGCCAGGAATATATCACATGTTTTACCTCTTTGTTCTCTGGAGATGTGAGGCTTGCAGGAAATACAGCTGCCAGCTTGTATTTCACAGCCATGGATTTCTTTCCCATGCCAACATTGGAGTAGTAATTAAAATGATAGATAAACAACATCCATGCTTGTTTTCCAATGCCGGTGATGAGGAAATCCTGTTTTGCCCATGCTGGCACTGCATGAACTGCATATACCCTTGCCTGCACCACCACGCCTGGGATCTGATGTGCTTATTTATCTGGAACAGAGTGCTTGGGAAACATGGGATTAGCGAGAAAAATCACATGAACTTCTGTGGGCAAGGAACCATATTCCTATTGTAACTGCACAAGAATTTAGCCTCAAGCTCAGAAGGTGCTTGCTTGTGCACTGGCAGGATTAGACCTTGCAGCAGCTTGCACTAGGGAGATCAGGAGTAAAATGTGGTGCAGGTATGAGCATTTGCAGGATCCAGGTCGCCCTTGCACTGCCTCAAGCAGTTGTTTTTGATGGGGACATGAGGGAGAAGTAGGGGCAGCTCCATTTCTTCAGCAGTCCGGTGAGACAAGGGGTTGCTTCACTCGCACTCTCAGGTGAGAGCTGTGTGAGTCGCATGGCCCAACAGCTGATGCCATGAAATTAGTCAGAATTAGTTAACCAGCCCACAAGTGAGCACAGGCTGTGGTTTGAAGAACAGCTGATGAAGATTTTCACTGTGCTAGTAACATCCTGTATGTACAAGGCAGCAACGTGGCATGTGCCCCTGGACCTCTTTGCAGTCACTGTCTGCATGTCAGAGTTTTGCACCGCTGCTCCAGCTGCTCTTTAACACGTGTGTTTTCCTGCTACTGCCCTGCGTTTATTTTTGATGTTGGCATTGCAGATGCAGGTGTAATCGACTCCGGTGTTCTCAGAAATTCTTTCTGGTGCTGCAAGTGTTGTGCTGGAATGGGTTTTGCTGGGCTTTTTAAATGTCACATCTATTCTGCAAGTGCATTTGCTTAATTGGTGCCCAGTACTGGATGTGCTGGTGTGGACAGGGCAAACCACGGAGATTCTGACCCTGCTTGGGACAAACCACAAACAGGAGTCAAGGAAGACATTTCAAACTGAATAACAATAACAGGTCTTTCAAACTGAATAACAAAAAAAATCAATGACTTTGACATCTGCCGTAGCACGTCTGATCCCTTTTTACATCCTTTCAATTTCTTATGTTTAAGATATACACTTTATTACACTACATATTTTATGTATACCATACCAGTAATGAAACCCAGCTTCTACACAGCACCTTTTATCATCGATATCAAAGCACTTAATCAGTGAGATCATACATCATTCTCATTTCATGGGCTGGGAAACTAGAGAAACATGGAAATAAAATGGCCTGTCAGAGAGCCCAGAAGTGCAGTAGCAAAGCTCTGAGTGGAATTTAAATTTCTTGTGCCGCAGTCCCCCCACACTGGTCTCTTTGCAGAACAATACTATAAAAATAAGGCATAGTCAAAAATAACAGGGAAGAGTTGAAGAAAAACAATATAAACAACAGAAAATCTAAAAAAAAAAAGTAATTTGGAAATAAGATGTTTTGGGATTGAAAAGATCAAATGAACCATTTCAGTTTAATTGTTGTATTCCATTGTGCTTGTTTTTGCTAAAACAAACTCTGATCTATATTCCCCTATATTCTGCCAATTTTGCCAGATCTGCATGATTTTAGTGGAATAAAAGATTTATCTGATTTATTTTGTCCAAGTTCACTTGCTGTAGAGGAGGGAAACAAAAGTATGCAAATCCAGCAAGACTCCTGAAAGGCCAATATTTTTCTTTTCATTAATTCTTTTATATAGCGAGCTTCACAAATGTGCTGTAGGCTCCGTTTATACTAAGAAGACATCTTATCTGACAAATCCTAACTGATGCAATATGATTTAAAAGTCTCCCCATCACAGCAGAAATTAAAATTCTCCCCAGGGACCTTCCCCAAAACATAAAGCTGAGCCTTCCTCCTCATTAAAACATTTTGTTATGTGAAGAAAAAATGACAATAAGCCATAAAATCTGGAGAGAAATGGTTACTGAATGCTAGCATATGCTCAGTGATTTCCATAGCAGCATGTATGGAGGCTGCCAATTGCACTCTGAGTCAGGGAAACGAGGTTCTTGATCTTGTCTGGATGGAGTGCGGCTTGAAGAGACATCGCTAGCAGCCTGATTAGGCCCCCAAAAGCCTCTTTCCAAGCAGGAGATCCAACGGAGGTGCCAGTTCTGTTGGCAAATGTATGCCGGACCATCCCATCCCTGTCCCTGCATGCTCTTTGCTTAAAAGCTGATGAGAATAATTGTTTCCAACGTTATTATTATGTTCAAGAATGACATGAAAAGAAGACAAAGGTTGCCTGCTCAGGCATTTGCAAGTTAGAAAATAATGGAATTACCGTTGCCTTGACAACATTTCCCTCTCCTTCCCCTGCCCCCATTTCCATTCTTGGAAATGGCTGAACCATTTTACTGAAACTCTAAAATAATTAAATAAAAGATTCCGCCAAAGGCAGACACCTGGCATGGAAAACTTCCTCCCGCCCCCCCTTAGAGCCTGACAAAATTATAAACAGCTGAAGAGCAGGGTCTTATAATGAGAAGAATCAGGCAGAGCCATGCATGGAAATGGTGCTGGTAGCTCCATCTGTATTTTTTCCTTTTGCATTAATTTATGCCCCATGCATCCCTGAGGGCAGTAGTTGGCATCTGCCCCTTTGTTCTGGAAGATGTAAAAATGGGTTAGCAGCAGAGGCCTGTGGGCTGGATGATGCTCCCCTAGAGAGCCAGGACCAGGAGGGATTGAAGGAGCTGCAGTGACACTGAAGGCGCAACCACAACATTTTTAGCACCATGAGTCACTCCCAGATGACCCACAGGTCACCAAAATTTATGTGCCAGGGCAACGGGAGGAGCACAGTCTTTCTGGAGGGCGCCCAGCGGTCTGTGCAGGGTGCCACAGTGGCACCCCTGCGGGCAGGGTTGACCCCACCATGTGCGTCCCTTGTCGTCGCTGCCGGCGTCAGTGCTCTGAGCATCTCGCCCAGGCGAACGTGAAGGAATTCGTGCCCCTGCCCATGCCAGTGAGCAAGCAGGAGCCCAAGAGGCGACAACGTACTTTCATAGGGCTTGTGCTCTCCTATGAAGAAAGTCAGCACCTACTTGGTGATAAAAGGGATTTTGCAGCTGATGAGGGATCAGAGGACATTATACCAAGGTTTATTTCTCAGGTTGATTGAATTTATAGAAACCCTTTTGAGGATGAGAAGGTTTCTTTCAAACAATGGACAGAATATCCCAGTATATACAGGCATGACTAAAACTCTTAACAAATCACAGGTTTAGTGGCCAAGCCCAGAAATGCTGTTATGCTCTTTTCTTCTTACATTCTGCATGATCCAACAGGGCACCCAAAATTCCAGCAAGAGCAACACAGGGATCATAAGCAGACAAAAATGACTGGATTATCTGTGGCAAGTCATAAGACATGGTTGTGAGGGAAGGCAGCACTGCCATCTATTCAAAAGCTGAGCACTCTAAAATAAAAATCATAACAAAATTTGCATTTGATGACATGTATTTAAAACCCAAACCAATTACAGCTGCTTTAATTTTTCTTCCTTCTCTTTTGCTTAGAGCATAGTCAGTCCTTGCCTGTTGCTTAGCATCTGTCTTGAATATCATCCTGACTAAAATCAGAGAGCCCCAGCAGCCCCTCCAGGTACCCCAGTGTCCAATCAGTGCTGCTTGGGGAGGCACATCAGCATGCAAGTGATATAAGAGACTGGTTGACCAGGTCCATTGCATCCTATCTTGCATTTAGTACATGGGTTAGGGGTACCAATAACGGGCCCCACGGTTGTAACCAGTGTGTTTGTAAAAATTACCTAAATCACAAGCAACATCACCCACGACTGACTCGCGTAAGAGGTGACTGCTTGGCTCATTGTGTACCAGGGGAGTTGAGTGATATGACTATTGGAGACCTCAGGCAGGAGACTGTGGTCTTTGGGTCCAAAAGTGTCAGATTCAATGAGATGTTGCATTAATCCGGCAACCTTTGTGTTCAAAGATAAGTGCTTAATTTCAGGGAGGGAGGACCTAAGGATTTTGGTAGGTCTTGTTTCTGCCATTTGGAACCAGTCCCATTCTTTTTCCATGTAAAACCTGTCAGGGCTAAGTAGTGCTTTGAGTTTTAAATTGTAGGATTCTTGGGTGAGTTATAGCAAGCATGCAAACTAACAGATCACCATTATTTCTCTTCGGTTCCTACCAGCCCTCCGTCCCTGCCCTTCTCATACACTCATTTCAGGAGAAGATTTTGTTCTGCTTTGCATGAGGGCACTGAGGAGTGCTCTTGTCTGTCTAAAATACCTTATTAATAAATATGACCAAACTAAGTAGAAATACGTGGAGATCAAGGCATCTGCTAAAAACCAGGTAGTACCCTTGACAGTCCACGTGCACTGCAGCTAGGGATCTGAACTACAAATTGATTGCTCATGAATATCGAATAATGCATCAGATGTTCGGCCCAGGACACTGAAGTACTAACAGCTGCTTTAATGAGGAACTGCTTGTTCAAACTCCCCCTCAGAATGCATGTACTTTCCCATGTGTGCTCAGAGAGATAGGTGGTTTCTCTGTAGGTTTTGTTGGTTAAAAGTTAAGCTTGCTCCCACAACAGGAAATGGTCAACAACTGAAATAAGTATGATGCTGTTGTTCCAGACACAATGGAACAATTGTATCTGCAGCAATGTGACGGGTTTGAAAACACAATGCAGCTTGGTCTTGCATAACAACTTTTTTTTTTTTTTAACAGATTAATGTATATGAAAATCTAAATCATGCTGGAAAGTTGGTAGCAAAATCCATGTAATCAGAACATGCAGCCTGGGAAATGCTCTCTCAGTTTTATATCATGCCAATAAGAGCTTCTTTTGATTTGATTCATGTTTGCTAAACCTTTACTGGAGAGATTGCAGGAAGTCTTTGCAAAAATGAGAATGGTATGTAAGTGATAGAGCTATAAGGGAGGAAAGGGATTTTCAAGCAAAATGTTAGTGAAACGTAGTTGGTCTGTTAAGCAAATTATTTTCCTCGACTCTGACTTCTGTCAAGGAAGACAGCAACGAAGCCTTTGAAGGGCATACAGCTTTAAACAACACAAGGCAAAACTGTATTTACAGTGTAAAAGAGGTCGGTGGCCTGGTTGCAACCAGCCAGGAGGGTAGATGTCACATCCTGCTCTTCTCAAGTGAAAAGTACGAGCGCTTTGATGGGTAGCTGTAGCAGATAGGCCTTTGGCTTTGTGTCCCATCTAGGCGTCAGCATCTCGCGCTGGTCCGATCAGCCCTCCGACTCACTGGATGGAGTGTGGTCCCTTCCTCAGCCCTGGCTCCCAGGGATGGTCTGTGCTCCAAGGCACCCACGCGCATCCCTGCTGCAGCCGTGTCTTGTGCCAGACACAGGCTGGCAGATGGGGAACACCTGCCTATGTTAAGCATAATGGCAAGGCCGTTTCCAAGCCTGCCAGAATTTGTACCTCAGTTACTACCTCAACTGAATAAGTGACTTGGGCCATTCTTTGAACTCCCCGTTCTTTGCTCCCTTCTTCCAGTGAAGAGGTTGGCACTTGCCATGTAATATCTCTTAATGTGCCTCCGAGCAAAGTTGCACGGCTCAAAGCAAAGTTACACAAGCTTGAATTGCTGCAGAAGGTTTGCTTTTGTTTGACTTAGTCCTCAAAGGGCCTGGCTGTGTTTATAGAGCCTGTTGCTGCCTGTCACCTGGCAGAGAGTAAATATCTTCTGGAAAACAGCTGGCAGCGGGTTTTAAACAGCTTTAAACAGCCGTGCCATTCGCCATGTGGCTACTCTGCATCCACCCCGGTGAAAGGTTGAGGAGATTGGTTCAGCTCCTCATCATGTGCTGGACTTTGCTCTGGGACCGCAATGCACAGAGTCGTTTCTTATCCTCACTTTTCTTTCACTGTCGGGCCTTCAGTTCTACTGATTCTACCTCAATTCACCTAATTCTGCTCTGACATCTGATTTCTCAGAAAAGAAACCATCATCTTACCTGCATCTAGGAACAGTACTCCACCTTATCAGCAAAGAACAAAAAATTGAAATAACCTAGAAGATAACATAGACTATAACATTTGCCTTACTGTAATTTAAGTTTTAACCAAAATTCTCAGACAAGTTTGAACAGATTCTTACCTTTATCAAAAAAACCAAAGATGTGAAGCCCATCAAGGCCAATTAGATGGTTATTGAATCTTGTCTACATATGGTACCATTGGCCCAAGCACTGCTTCAGAGTGTTTCTGTTCAGGGATCTATCTACATTCCTCTGATAATACAAGTTCCACTTTGCTCTCATTTACTCATTGGTGAAGGCAAGCCCACACTGTATTTATTTTTAGGAATAGTATAGCTGCATTATTCCAAAAAGTACCTTTAATTTCACAAATGCTTAAAGGAAAAGAACTGGAGCACTGCTTGCTAGATGCTCTGACATTACTTGCCATTTATCAGCACCGCAAAAGAAGAAATAATCAATTTAATCTTTTGTTGTGTTTAGCATCTGATTTAACATTTTCAATTTAAAAGAATTCTGGTTTTCAATCACAAAATCTATGAATAAAACATGTTCGTATGTATTACCTGGGTGAGCCATGATACATACCGCAGATATCCACATAGTAGAATACTTCTGATGTACTTCTGAAGTACTACATGAACGGGCATATTGCTTATAGGAAAAAAAATCAATAAAATATTAATCAGATAAAGTAAGACAGCAGGTGGCCCAACATATCTACAAGACATAAGTCTGTTCAACATGTAGATCTCTTTGTAAACAGGAAGGGCACCCTCATGTTATCACTTAAAGGTACTGTGTCACAAAAACAACCAAAGTCACCAAAGTGTCATTGTGCAAAGTTCTTGAATTTCTAAGCAAGAATAGATGCATTTTCTGTTTAACCCATTTGGAGACTGCTCCTGCCTCCCTTCTGGTAACACACTTTCCAATTGCATCAATGGAACCTTTGTTTTC
The DNA here is from genome assembly GCF_000705375.1 of Tinamus guttatus. Next base: position 314,720 of record NW_010579975.1, read on the forward strand.
TGCTTGAGGTGGGCAAGAGTGAAGTCAAGGAGGGTGAAGTACTAAAAACAAACCAAACAAAACAGGATCCATGCTCCTTCTCACTTCATTATAATGTGTTAAAAAGGTCTCACAGCTTATTTTCCTGTGTTTATGTTTTGCTTTGGGAATATCAAGGCATATCAAGACAGCACACGTTCTTGCATTCTTTCACAGTCTTTATGGGTGTGCTGGTTGTTTAATTTTGCTTCTGAAATCAGTCTGTGGTTGCAGAAACAAATAACAAAATTATCCATGGCGTAGCCCTGGAGAATGTGAAGTTTCTTGCAATAATCAGCCTGCACTAGTTACCTCCCATAGATATCAGCATGATTAAAAAGCAAAAAGCATGGATCAGCACCCCTCAGCCTCAGACTGCCTGGGTGTCAGGAGGCCTTCTCAGTGCCTTGCTTACCAATCCTCATGCAGTCTAAGTTTCTGCCTTGGGGAATTATCAATTCCTGACAATTTTTTGAGGCTCAGGCCCTTTCCTTTGGTGTGTTTTGCAGTAGATGGGGGTCTGGGGCGACAGAAGCCTTTGTTCTCCTCAGAGCGGTCTGAGCTCTCCTCCCATTTCCCCTCACAGACTCGGCTTCAGGATATGTTTTTACGGCACCCTTACTCTCCTCGGTTCAAGCAGAGTTATTCATTTCCTGACTGTATGTGACCAGATGCGTGCCTGTTGTCAGCAGTATAAATTCTTAGCTTCAGCTGAATTGAAAATCAGCCCGCAGTGTTTGATGTGTTGTGTTAATGGCACGTGGCTGTTTTCAGATTTCTGTCTTGCACAGAACCAAGCACATCATCTGCCCTTCTAGGAAATAATAATAACTCATTAAGGCCATAGCCCTGTGTTTCTCTTTAAAATACAGCTGCTATTTGATATGGAGTTTCGGACTTGTTCTACTAGTACATTCTGTGTTCTCTTTCTTTGTACAAAATTACGTGATACATCTCCCTGAGTCTCCTTTCAGTCAAGCAGCAAAGGTTGCTCCAAAGTCAGCTGCATGGGTGAGATGTCATGTGGATGGCTGTGAAATCCCCTCTGATAGTTCCAATCAAATCAAAATAATCTTTCAATCCAAATAATCCTTCCTTGCATGTAGAGTTATATTGTTTTGCAGCTGTAAATGGCAAACCTGAGCACATGAAGCAGATGCTGGACTTTTGGGAGACAAAAATTCTTCCTTGGAATCTTTAAAATTTGGAATATAAAAGATATGTCCCCTGGGGAGAATGCAACAAAGAAAGTCTACAGAAAGAGTGCTGCCCTACCAAAACCCAAAGATACCAAATTAGCAAAAGGGCTGCGGAAGCGTGCAGTCTGTAAAAGCCCTCGTTTCCATTGGTCCCTGGAGGAACTCTGCAGCGTGTCAGTGAGGAGCAGGAGACAGTGGTGGAAGGATGCCACTCCCCAAGGGGATGGTCTTTGAGGAACCTGGCAGAGGCTGCCTTCACCCCCATGATTTATGACAAGAGGGGACACACAAAGTAAGGAATCTCTCTGCTAACAATGCGAACTTTCTAAAATTGTTCGAAATAGCTGCTGTAACTTGCTTTTCTGTGGTGTCCTGTTTCCTTCAAAATTAATGACAAAAGACAGCCTAGGATGAGACAGTAGAGTACGCTATGCAACCACAGCAGATTATTAATGGGTGGTGGTTCTCCAGCCTTCCTCTTTCCTGGGTGGTGGTCCCAGAAATTGAATCCTGTCTATGTGCTGGACATCCCCCAGGATGAGGGGAAAGGTTGTTCAGGAGAGGTGTTTTGGTGTGTGACAGGAACCTGGACATGTAATTGAGCCGAGATGCCTAACTTTTTAGTGACTACAGTTCACTGAGATGAATCCCTCTCCTGGTGACCTGACCATAAGTGACAAAGTCAAGAATTTCACAGACTTACTAAGTTTTGGCTTAAAGTGCAGGGACATCTAGGCACTTAAGTGCATTTATTTTAGCACAAAGCTTCAGATATTTTCATCCTGCTTGAGTACACCCTAAAGAATTTATTTTTCCGCAACATGAAACCGTATTGAACTGTGTAAACAAGCCACATCCAGCTGAATGCATAGCCCAGCTAGTTTCAATTTCAGTAAATTATGCAAGATATAAATGATGAGGACATCAGTGGGCTAGACCAGAGGCTCATTCATTCATGTATTGATTCATGCATGGTTTAACTTCATGTCTTGCAGGAAAAAAAAAAAAAAACAATTAAAATGGTTACATGAAGCTATAAAACTTAAAAGCAGTGGTTGTGGGGCAAAAGGGATCCTTGCTTGAAGAGTGGTACATGTATATAGTGAAACTATAGTTTGCATTTTAACTGTCTTCTAATTTGCCTCACTTAAAATGCTTCTTAGCTGTGTGTGACCAAAATAGAGAAATAATTAGCTTGAAAGATAGCACAAATTCACTTGATATTTTATTATTTTTATGATGCGTGTTTGTTCACTGCCTTTTTTTCTCTCCCTGCCTAAAAGAATGAAAGCAGAAAAGATATTTATATTTTAAGATATGTATAACAACGGAAATAATTATAAAAAATCATTTCTGTGGTCTGAGAGTGTGATCAAGCACATTTGGTATAAATTTCCCTTAGACTTAATATCTGGACAAGCGAGGAAAGGAAAGAGGGTATTCAAGTCTCATCAAAGCAAAAAAACAAAAAGGAAAGGAGGAAGAAAATGTATCCATCCCTGGCAATCATCAGCCAACTGGGGTGTAGGAATGACACACAATTTTCCTCAGTGCGTGGGCAAGTAAGCTGTAATTCTGCCGTCTTATTATCTTTGATGATCAAATGTTACAGATGTAAAAAGGGTAATTATTTTTTTCCTCTTGAAAAGCTTTCGAGAAACAAAATATCACATGAACAGACCATACTTATAGACAGTTTCTTGAATCATGAACTGTTTATCTGTAAGCTTAAACACAAATAAGGCCAACTTACATAAAAGTAAACCACATAATGGATCTTCTGATTTTTTTCAGCTTCTGTTTTCATTAGCTAATTCAAACACTAAGCAAACTGTGTGTTGTTGGTACTTAGGAGTGCTTCGGTCATCTTGCCATATTTGTATTTTTTTTTTTTTTATTAGCTATTGCTATGGTAAAGGAAAGCTCTGTGATAGTTGTACATAAGAAAAATAGCTTCAGCACTGCTGTGGAAAGGTGAAAGATGAAGCTTTTATCTAACTTCATCTGTGCCACCCCCATGTCATTAAGTTTAAGTTCTGTACTTTGAATAGTTTTAAGCACAGCATTAGTAATATCTACTTTCACCTCACCTATACAGTTTTCACTTTATCAGTTGACTGTTGGTATAATTCTGTTGATTCCAACTGTTTTACACCTGGGATGCTTTTAACTCAGCATGTTAAGTTGTTGCATTAAATGGTTCTCCAAATTGCATGGAACGAATTTTGCAAAAGTTGACTGCCAAAATTGACTCAAAAGGAAAATATATTTTAAAGGGAAAAAGATGAATAAAAGTCTTCATATCTGTCTTTCTCTCTCTCTCTCTCTCTCTTTTAAAATCTGATTACAGATTAAAAAACAGAGAGAATGAGAAGAGGGGGCTGACCTTGATCCAGAAGTGCACAGGTAACACAAACTCCTCGGGGCCTTGGGGACCAGTGCACTCTTACAAGGGCTGTCCGTTGCAGAGGGGGCTTTAAATGGAGTTCTCTCATGGCAGTTGAAGTATAAGGGTTACTTCTGAAAAGCCTAGAACAGTTTTGCAAAATGCCAGCTGTTTACTCTGAATACATGTACATATTTTTGATAGGTAAGGAAAATATCTTTTTTTTTTCATTTTACTTTGTGGATTGTATATGAACAAACTATATGATTAAAGCTGGTACTATTTTATTTCTCCTGAATAGAGAAAATCTTACTCGGTGGCAGCATTTCCTTTTTCAGCAGTGTGGTTTCTAGTAGATATTCTGCAAGCACTCTTAAAAACTGTTGGTCTGACTTTTTAATGACACAGTGAAGCATATCAACCTCCCCAAATACCAGATAGATAAGGTCAACTTAGAATATTCTCCTTCCCCACTTAGCCTTTTCCTTCAAATTTCAGAAGAGAAATTAGTTCAGTTCTGCAGTGAGCAATTTTCCCTTAATGTGAGAAAGAAAATAAAATGCCTGAAGAGCAGAAAATTGAAATGCTAAACCTTTGATCCTGGATTTGAAGCTAATCTTTGCAATTAGCACAGCTTTTTTGTCACAAAGGGAAGAGTCATGGGAAGAAAGGACAGCACACAACACAAAGAAATGAGCTGGGGAAAGACTGAGAAATGGTGCTTCAATCATCTTCATCTTCACACAAATATCCTTCCTAAAGAATAAAGAAAGATCATTAAAAAAAAGAAAAAAAGAGAGAGAGAGAGGGATTGAGAGAAGAACAACAGAAAACAAACATTTCTAAATATTTTCCTCTGTTTATTGCCCAGCTGGAGGTCAAAATTAAGGCTATCCCATCAGGGAGCTCATGTTCAAAGAAGAGGGTTCCCAGTGCATAGGAGTCACTATGGGGATGTGAATATGGCTTCCAGCTGTATTTTTTATTTAGTAACTTCTTCCCAGATTAAAAGCTTGCTTACAGCCCCAGGAGAGTATTTGGTAGGTATTTGTTAATGCATATTCCCATAGCCAAGAAGAACTTTTTTTGGCCTGGTACACCCAATACGTGGACTAGATGTTGCCAGAGAAAGAGGAAGTTTAATGCATCTTTTTCTTAGATCAGAATATGTAGGGGAAATACGTGATTTTTTTTTCTTTTAATTTAAAACTGTATGCAAATAGAGTGGACTTTTGGGTGCCTGTTTGTATGTTTTATATGACAGAAAATGATCTGCCTCATTTCTCTGCCTCCATCTCCTGGTTTCCCCAAGTGAGAAAAGAAAGTCATCTAAGCAGCTTGATCACTAAAAAGGTGCTGCTGGTGCTGCTGTAAATTAAAATATATTGTTGTTTGAGTCTATTCAAGGAGTGAGAATGCAGTGAGAACGAAGACTCAAACGTTCATCAAGTGACGGTGCTTAGTTAATTCATTGTTCAGTACTGTATTAGACTGCTTGGCTGAGCATGGCTGAAGGTAAATGAGATCAGTTACCTTCTTCAGAGAAAAACTGAACTATCAAAATGTCCAAAACTGCTTTGACTGCTGAGATTAATTTTGTGATGCTTTTGTGATGAGGTTCTGTTTTAGAACCCATTTTTGGAAAAGATGCTTGACTAGATAAAAAGTCCTTGGGCAAGTCAAAGTGTTCTGACACTCTGACCATGTCAAATTTGCTCAGTTGGTCACACAGCCTTTGCTGAATGAACCCATTGGCAGTTCCTTATTGTGTACACAATAAAACATTCAGCTCTGCAGAGAAAGATCTGGGCGTCATAGTGGACGACAAGTTGGCCATGAGGCAACAGTGTGCCCTTGTGGCCAAGAAGGCCAACGGGATCCTGGGGTGCATTAAGAAGCGTGTCTCCAGCAGGTCGAGGGAGGTGATCCTGCACTCAGCCCTGGTGCGGCCACATCTGGAGTATTGTGTCCAGTTCTGGGCTCCACAGTACAAGAGGGATGTGGAGCTGCTGGAGAGAGTCCAGCACAGGGCTACAAGGATGATCAGGGGCCTGGAACATCTGCCCTACGAGGAGAGGCTGAGGGAACTGGGCCTGTTCAGCCTGGAGAAGAGAAGGCTGAGAGGGGACCTGATCAGTGTCTATAAGTAAGTACCTCAAGGGAGGCAGTGAGGAGGATGGTGCTGGCCTCTTTTCAGTGGTGGCCACCAACAGAACTAGAGGTAATGGCCACAAACTGAAGCACCTAAAGTTCCACAGGAACTTAAGGAAAAATTTCTTAACAGTGAGGGTGACAGAGCACTGGAACAGGCTGCCCAGAGAGGTTGTGGAGTCTCCTTCAAAACCCACTTGGATGCCACCCTGTGCCACGTGCTCTAGGTGACCCTGCGTGTGCAGGGGGGTTGGACTAGATGACCTCTAGAGGTCCCTTCCAACCTTAAGCATTCTGTGATTCTATGATTCTATGAAAACTGTGCTGCTGGAGATCACCACCCCAGAGAACTCTACCACATCATAGCAATTCCTGAGACACCTGCTGCTGGCAGGCAGGCTTGGCTCTGTTTGATCACCTATATGGCTCAGGTACCATGAAGCGGCTTGAAATATGTCCACAAATTCTCACATGGCAGTTCCCTTAGCAAAACAGTATTGTACGAATTGTCCTCCATGAGAAGGAGATGTGTCAGATAGGGGTGTCATGAAGGAGAGACTGTTATCACCTTTTCATGACTCATGTTGGGTAATGGGTAGACAGAACCTAGAGAAACTTATCCTGCTGATTGAGCTTCTTTCATTAGCTGAGAGCATAATTTCATCCATGGCATTTCTGAAGCCAAGTTGTTTCTGTATTGTGATATTTCATAGCATGCCAGCAAAGGCTCTAGATTCCCTGTTTAGTATTTTGTGAAACTAATGAATTCGACAATTTCAAGTTTCATGACAGTTTGCTGGTCCTACTAGGCCTTCTTGGTAGTAGATGCCAGGGATTCATGGAATAAGAGAGACTAGATTCCAGGGTTCCAGAGAAAAAATAGAGTACTCAGAGATGGGAATGTGGAAATGCAAAATGAATCTAAAATTCAAGGAACTTTTGAGTATCCATACACCATTCTTCTGTAATGCTGAAATGTCCCTTCATCTGTGCCATTGCTTTGACACTAGCAAAAACATGGATGCTAAAGGTAGTTCTACATTCTATACATTTAAAAAATGGATAAAGCAGATGATATTTGAAATTTCTCATACATTTAATCATAACTCTGAGTTTCCTATCTTTCAAAAATTATTTTTGAATAACTGATCTGATATGAATTAGGCTTTTTGCCATCATGTTACTTATTTGTACGTCTAATGCATTGATGCTTAATGTCTTTTGTTGCCTGCATATAATCAATCATGTAGAAAATAGTGTTTGGAATTTTTACAAGGGTATTCTCAATATATTTTTGCTTGTTTTGTCCTATAATTAGTTTAATTTAAATTTCACTTCCACCACTATGAAAAGTCAGGTGCATGTTGTCCAGCTGAGAACAGATTCAGTGAACTTTTCTTCACTGATCCACCAGACTCACTGCTTCTGGATGTGGTAAATTGGTAGCCAGAGCTAGAGCATCTGATCTTTCCTCTGTAATGGATGGTTCCTCAGCTTTCTGAGATGTAGTCAGTGTGAGCCACCATGCTGATTGAGTTGGGCACAGATTTGCCAGAGGCATGGGGGACATTTTAACTAGGGGAAATTGCCTATGAGAGGGTCATGCAACTGTTTTTTGCTGCACCAACACCTAATGTGCTCCAGCCCCGAGAAGCTATAATACACTAAATCTGGTCCACGGAATCTGATCCTAATACACTTATGCCTCTGCTCCTCTGCTACTTCCCAGGAAATAAAATAAGCGTAGGCTGCACTGGCTACCATGTCCTGAGTTATTGGCCAAATAAATGTACAGAGTTCAGTTTGTTGTGTCTTGTGAACAGCTTGCTGAGGTTGTCTGAAACAAGAAAGAGAGCAGTATTTTCATTAAAAGCTCACGTGGTCTTAGTCAGCATCAGGCTTTGCACTATTCTGAGGCAAGCAATGCAGCCTGGGAATAGGTAACACATGCTACCTCCTCTGCTCCACACCAGCCTGATCATATTCTTCATTGGTTCCAAAGTTTCATAACAGAGGAATCATCTGCACCAAAACCAAGCTTTCAGAACTGTTTGCTTTTACCTTTCTTCCCTGCTAGTGTTTATTCAGCTAACAGCCAATGAACAGCAGACGGCAACAGGGCATGGACAGAACAATTAGCTGGGAAAATGGAAAGCTGGCTGTCTAGTCCCACTGCCTCCAGCAGCAAAAACAGCGCAAGCAGAGTCTAGGGAGCTATGAGCTGGGATACTGTATCATGACAGGAGGATATTTTTCATATATTCTTGATTTTTACAGAGAAGAAGGTACAAATTGCATGTTTCCATCTTTAGAAAAAAGAATTCATACAAAGAAATGGGACTTGGTCAATGAGGAGGGCAGGGTGTAAACTCGCTTCATGTGTGAATATTTGGCATACTAAGGGAGAGCATTTCACAAAGAGGAATCTTAGCTAGGGGGTAATGTCTTGAACTTTCTCCAATGGGAAAACCAAGACTTTTAAAAGGATAGTCAGAATACGAGTTTAATTTAGGCACCCTGAATCACCCACTGGTGTTGCCAGACTCTCCATTGGCTAAAGAGAAAGTCCAGCACAAATAGTGTCCTGTGCCTAAAGCCAGCCTTTGGGAAGACCTTGTTTATGGGAAGACTCTGTTTAGATTGTATTTCTGAGCTCATGCACGTTAGCAGTTAGTGTCTGCCAAGTCTATATGTTTTGCCATGTGTTTCAGCAGCAATTGTACTTAAGGTATGTAAATAATGTTGTTAGAACAATGAACTAACAACACTTCCTAGAAATACAGCAGAAAGCGCAATTCTGGCATAAGCCTTTTATTACTAAGTTTTCAGAGTGAGATTTCTTTTTTTTTTTTTTTTTTTTTCTATTTTAAAACAACTTCCAAGCAGTAACTCCTGCCAGGAAAAACAGAGCCATTCTCTCAATGACAACAATGCTCATTGTGTTTTCTGTAACAGATGCCAGGATTTTATCACCAGGCCAGACATTAACCCTCCTGGTATCATTCTGAAAGGAAGCATCCGTGCACCCCACTGACTTCTATTCCCTATGGTGCTTCATTATGCCTCCTGCCTTAAAAGCTTCATGCGCACTTCCTTGCCCAATACATCAAGAAGATCTACACGGCTGACCTTATTTTTTTCCTCTGCTTTTGAAAGGGACAATTTGTGTGCTTTCTGGTTTCCCATCAAACATGTATAAGAAAAAAAAACACACAAAGAACACACAAAACTATAGTT
>NW_010579975.1:323765-343967 GCF_000705375.1 Tinamus guttatus
TATTTTCATTGGACAACTGTCACTAGAGCACAGAGGACACATTTTTCCAGGGAGAATCCATCTGAATCGTACCTCTTCCAGTCAACCCATTTCAACACATGGAACTTGGAGATCTGCAATAACACATTTGTTACATAGAGAGGCTCCATTAGAAGCGTTCCTGGCACCCCTTCAATGTACACGATGTTATAGCCTCTGTCTCCTGCACATGTGGAAGTAAAGCCTCTAATCATAACTCCCTGAGCACCACAGTGACGGAGAGAGGCTGCTACAGTAACCATCAACAGAAGTTTTGCGATTGGTTTCAAGGGAGCAGGGATGTGCCCCACCGAGTGCCTATTCTTGTGTACTCTTCAGTAATGCTTACCTACATCACGGACCAATACTGAAAATATTGTAATTAGAAGCTAATGCAGCTAGTTCCTCTGAGGGACATTATTTGGCATGCAAAAGTATCATTCAGCACAGTTAAAGCGTGTACTTAAGAGAAATTTATCCTGGAATGCTACGGTCAGATGCAAGAGCAAACTATTATGATTATTGATATCATGTTCTTGTAAAGTGTTTTCCTTTAGACTTCAAAGAGATGGCTTAGATCTCTCAGAGTTATGGGTGTTCTTGAAAAGAAAGATGGCACAGAGTGACTTTAGAATATAACTGTTTAGTACAGGAGCTATTTTGTGGGGGGATAGAGAAGGAAAAAGAGATGTTGGAGAGATACATAGCAGGAGATATTGGAGAAATATATAGCATAATTTACATTATAGAGACTCCAAAGGGCAGCTGGAATCTCCTGTTTGCACTATGACCAAATATATAATATATATACGTAAGAGGAAACTGAATGGAACTGAGATTTACTCTTCTAGACTCACAAGAACAAAAGCAAGTGCAATATGAAGTTAGCCCTGGGAACTCTCAGGACAGGGTATCAATGATAAAGATAGGATTCAGAGAGGAAAACTCATGAATAAAAATATCATTGCAGTCACGTTGGGTAAGATAACAATTATCTGTCCTTATACTTCAGTACATGTGAGCTGATTACCAGCTGGGGAAAGTTTTACATTTCCCCTAGAGCAGTAGTATTACACAATCGTCAACTACACCGTAGGGAATTTAATGTTTTCTTCTGGAATATCTGCCATAGAGCATTGCCTGAGAAAGGATATGGATCCAGGCAGATCATCATCTACTCCAGTGGTAATACGTTCAAAAATAATTTTAGCAGGATTATGTATATTACTGCTTCGCAAACACTTGGGATTATTAGGACAAGATATGGATATGCATTTGCACAGCAGTGTGGATATTTAAAAGGGCTCAAGAGATGGCTTTGAGAGACTATATTTGATTTCATTCTTCTTTACTTAAGAGTTATTTTTTTAAAGAATTTATGAATTTTGAGGTCAATTCAGCCATAAGAAAAAACATTAATTTGTCAGGTTAATAAAAAACACAGACCTGCTATGTTAGCTACCCTAAGCTTAAGGAGAAGAGAGAAATATTTTGGAAATGAATAATTAAAACAGCATCAAAATAATATAGCCACTGATCTCCCATAAATCTATTGATATTGCTAGTATTGCTGTTATTATTTCTATTTAGACAGTTTGATAGCAGTTTGATCATCTTTCTAGGTGTCTTATTGAATTCTGGCGTGTGCAGCAGAGCTGATAAGAGATGAGAAATGCCACCCCTGGGATCTCCATGGATTATTTTTATGCACGGCTGTTCAATGACAGTCAGTCACGGAGAGCTAGAGGGGCAGCTATTGTTCTGGAGGGGCAGCTGCTATTCTGCCTGCACCAGCAGAGTAGAAAAGGATGCACCTGCCATCGTGTGACAGATTGAAATTTAATTTCTTGCAATTTTCAAGCTGTGTTGGTGTGCAAAGGGGCCATCTTCAGGGGTTCTCTTTGAGGACGCAAATGAAAAGATAGCAAAAGGAGGGAGTAAATGACCCCTTAGCTTCTGAAGCTGATATTGAAGTAAGAGGCAGAGGCACCCTGACTGAGAGGAGTGGGGAAGCACAGGGCAGCATGAGTTTTATCTTGTCTTTATCTTTCCTCAAGAACATTTCAGAGAGCCCAGTACTGGGAAGTGATAAGTGTGCTGCCTCCTGGTGAGAGCTAAATACATAAATAACGTTGCCTGGGCTGACAACAACACCAAGTATTTCGCACAAGTCTTCAAGACTCTGTGTTCTCAGTGTCATCCTCAAGGAAGAAAGAGCAAATATGGTTTACATACTACATGTTCCATACTGCAATAAGGCCTCAGGTTGCCTTCTGTCGTCAAGCTCTTTGGCCCAAAAGGATTTTCCGTTTGGAACAGCTGGGACCATTGGTCTGTTGGGAGCTTCTATCAACATCTATCTTTTCACCTCTGCTCCTCTCTCTTCCCATTGCTCTTATTCTTCTTTTTTTTTTTTCGTTTTTGTCTTTCTCCTTTAGGTATCATTTTTGACCAATTGCAATAAAGAAGCATGAAAACTCTAATGCAGCCTTGAGTCTCAGCAACCAGGATGCAAATAATAAGTATATTTGTTTGGAAACAAAACAACAAAACCAAATTCTCAACCATGGTTCTCAAATGCGCTCATTGCATTTTAGTCTTGGTTCCACTTTACTACCATGCTTGCAATGGTTTATGGGCAGTCATACATATATGTGTGTTTATATATATATATATATGTGTGTGTGTGTGTGTATAGATATATATATATATGAAGAAATGATTTGTAAATAGCTGCAAATCCATTTTAGCAAAGTAAATAAATTAACTTGATTTAAAATTATGTTTATAATGGAAGACATTAAGCAGAAAAATACAGTGCTTTTGACTGAAGGGAAGGAGAGCTTATTCATTTAGCTGGTAAATGCCGAGAAGCTGAACTACGTACATTTAAAATTTAAATTTGGACATTGTCACATAAAATGTTGTGTTTGGGTTCTTCTGTGTGTGATTAGCTAAAATTACACAGCGTTGTGGTTAGCTTGGGTCTTTGCTTGATTGGGTGTAAACAACTCTGATCTCCATTTTCCATTACAAAATAGATCAGCTCTAATGGATTTCGATTATTTGTCAATAATTTTGTTTTCAGCTGTCAGCAACTGCAATAGTGGTATGTCTTATGTGGCTATGCCAGACAAATGACATTACTTAGTCCTCACTGTTTTTATGTACTGTCTGCTGTAATCTAAGAGTAGAAGCTTGAGTCTAAACAGATTCTGAGCAGTGAAATGTTACCCAGATACATCTATGAATAAGGCTGTGTGAATGGCTGATCCATCATTTTAAGCACTAAATGTGATTCAGAGCAGGGCTTGAAGTCATGTTGAAGGCATATCTTCTCTGTCTTTCCTAACTATTGCTATATCGGGGCTTGAGGGGTTGATTTCTCTCAATCTACCCTATTTAGAGTAATTCTGTCTGAATAAAATGCAGGAATTCATGGGGAGGCACTTGAATCTCCCTCATCCCAAAAGATTACACAACTCACTAAAAGTGATGGGTTATAAAGGGAATGTGAATACTGTACTCCTCTGCTATGGGTTTTGGGTCAGATTTTCCATTACTGCTTTAGATGCTTCACTTTGTTACTGTGATGGCTGAGAAATAAATGCCTGGCCCACCAAGGTGGTTGCGGCAGATTATCTCAAATGTCTTGATATCCTGTACAGGCATCAGGGATCTGATGATCTTCAGGGCAAAGGTGCCTCCAGAGGCTCATTCAGAGTCCTGATGTCCTGAAGTGAGTACTGCTCACATACTCACCTACCTGGAAAACTATTCTCTCTCTGCTCCTACATCCTGAGATGCCTTCAGCTATCTGTTTGGATTATTTATTAATATTTATTATTTAGTTTTTTATTTAAGAAAGAAGGCCAATAACTGTAGAATGAGGCAGCAACTTCCTTCCAGAAGTTTACTTTGAATGCCCTAAGGAAGTTGCTGCCTCATTCTACAGTTATTGGCCTTCTTTCTTAATGAAGTTTTTCTCTTTGGCTCACATTAAATAATGCTGTTTGAGCATCAACTGAGTAAAGAGAAGTTCATATAAGAAGTCTGAATGTACAAACATGTAGATTTGTGCATTTGCTTTTATAAGAACAAGGAGGATTTAATATTTAGAAAAACATGTTGAAAAAACACCTAAGCCAGAAAAAATATTTTATCTGAACGCCACTGCAGAGTAGTATTTTATGAAACAAAAGGAGGTAATTAACAGAACAGGAAGAGTGAAATGTAGTCTGATAGGTTTGTTGGATTTGGACAGCATATTTAAACCATGCCTCAAATGCAAACAATTCTGGCTGGTGGGAAGCTATTTTTGGAAGGCTTTGCTTGAAAAATGATAAAATTTACCAGTTTCAGAAAACATGGAAATTTTTTCAGGCTTTGATATGAACATTTGCAAATCCTGATCGAACAATAGCTAACAAGTGCCAGAGAGCACACAGGGCAAAGGATAGCTGGGGAAAGGGGATAGAACGCTACTATCACTTGTACATTCTCCAAGGAGAACCAGGTCAGCCATTCTGCCCTGCTGGTTAAAGTCAAGGGAGGGCTATAAACAGGAAAATTTACACGTTAGGAGGAAGGCTCAACTTCAAATGAATTTTGGGCCATGCTCAGTTGCATTTGCAGGCAGCATTTGTTGATGCTGCTCTACCGTGAAGAGAGCTCCAGCTTCCAGAATGTCATGTCCAGTGACTTCTAGTGCAGAGGGAAGCCAAAAAGTCCCCAGAGATGCTGCTACTGTTTTTTAATAAGAATGTGGGACTATCAAGAGGATAAAAGGGAAGAAGAGTTCTGCATTTGTAAATGCAGGTAAAATATGTACTACCTTAAATTGAGAAAACGCTTTTCAGGCAAAATAGAAATGTTGTACAAAATGGACACTTGTGCAAAAGGAAGAAGGAAAATGGAATTCTGCATATCGATATTAAATTAAAAAACAATTCTTTTTTAAAAACAGCTATTTTCTGAGTAACCCTATAAAACTTTATTTTAAATTTTAGAAAACCCTCTGAATCCTCAAAGAAATAAAAAAAGAGGGGAAATCACTTGAATAGAAATGTTTGTGAAGAGAAGACATGATTTCCTGACCAATTGTAGCTACCATAAACCCTGTTCACATTGCTATGGCTCTTGCACATTAATGCAAACTTATTTGACATTCTCGGGAGATAATATGTGCTTCATCTGAGGAGTATTTTTTTTATAGACTAAATATTAATAGGGAGATTTCTGGATCATTTATAGTTGTGGTCTGTATGTAAAAACTCATACATTTGACCAGCTGGGAAGCAAGACATATACCAACATTTGGTCTTCAAAAGCAATGTTGTCCCACTCCACATTTCCCAGTAATTTTCCTAACACTTTTCATTTTTTGGCAGAGTGGAAGGGAACTTTATAAGTCACTTTGGCTATTAACATTGAGGCTGTTTAGCATATATTGCAAATTTTATCTTTAGAACTGTAAATATGTGCGCTAGGATTAAATAAAACGTAACCGCTTGCATCCTAATATCATTATTCCCAAATTTATGGTTACTAAAAAAATAGATTTTAATGCTTTTCATTGTTGTATTTCCTGCTAAATTTGCATATATATGTTTGTTAAATTTTATTTTAAGGCAAAAGCTTGGTCCACAAAATGAGAGTTTGTTTTGCTTTGTTTTTTTCTTAGATAAACAAGACAGGAGAAAATGCTGAAAGTTGGTCTAATATGTGAGCAATGTTCTTCTTCCATTTGTGCTGAAAAGTCTGATCAATAAGAATGAGTTCAGGTGAACCATGTGTGAACCAAAAAAAAAAAAAAGTGCTCTAAATTGGCATTGTCTCAGGATGCCCAAAGCATTAAATATTGAACTAAAATATACCTGCCATCAATGATCTCCCAGTGCAAATACAGTGCACTACTGCATTCAACAAAAGTGAAAAGTGAGGAAGGATATGAAGAATATGACACATTTCATGCAACAAAAAAGGAAAGGAAATAAATGGAAATAAATTTCCTTCCTCAGAAGGAAATGAATGTTACCAGGAAGATCTCGGTACAGAAGGTTATGTATGTGGATCATGTAATGATTACAGTATTTTCAGTAGGGTCTGCACCAAGCTGACTTTTGATCAAGGCTTTCTGTTGCAACTCCTGTCCTCTAACTGTAGTGCACCTTTGGATAGCAGATTTGTACTGCTTAGAAAATACCTTCAGCTATTCCTTCTGCAATTATGCAGTCTCACTCATTAAAATGGTACTGCTGTAAACAGATTAAAAAACCCAAACTGAATATATAGTTGATACACTTTGGTGTCCTCAGGTACATGCTTGAGCAGCTCTATAAGACTCCATACATTCTGTAGCTTACATTATCTGGGATAAAGGGAAGTAATTAAATCCAAACTCCCAAAATCTTGAGAGACTCAATACTATGATGAATCAACAAACTTAAATCGGCAAGTAAACATTTGACAGGTTGATAAGCTACTTAGTGGGAGGAGGATTGGAATATTAGTCACATATATTAGAGATAAAGAAAACAGGCCTGCTGAAGAAAACAAATGCTGTGCTGATAAGCACATATACATTCACCATGTTAAGCTCTCTATAAACTAGATGATATATTTTAACAACAATTGTTATATAGCCAATACACTTGAGTATAACAGGTTTCTGCAGTGAGAACATTATCCATTTGGAGAGTTGTATGATAATGCATTTATGAGCAACTCTAATGGGTTTCAGCAGAATGTAGACCTTAATTCTGACTGCTCTTTTTTTTTTTCTTTTTGAATATGATAATATTGTAGTACACTCAAAGATAATTACATTCAATAACAGAATCATCTTCTTGTTTTAGACTTTGCATCATCTTTTTTTTTTTTTTTGCTTTCATAGAAGTCTCATCATTCTTGATACTTAAAAAATAAGAGCTATTTTAAAAGCTTTTTCTATTATCCAGAAACAGTCATTTATAGCCTATTTCTATGTGGAATTTACTCCACCCCCCCTTTTTTTTTATGCTGGTGACATTTTAATAGGAAAGAGGACAATAAAACCACTCAGTTCTATACAGTATTTTCTCCCCCCTATTTACTCCCAAGATGAGCTCCAGGGATCTCAGAAATCTAAATGATTTTTGCATTTTAACAGATTTGTTATACAGAATGAAATCTCTTGAAATGTACCTGACTAAAAAAGATGAATATACCATCTTAAAACACCTGTCACTTCTATTTGTTTTCTAGGGTGTAGAAATAATTTTCCAGGGATTTCAGTGTTCTGATTTTCTACTGAGTATATGTAGACAGCTAGTTATTTCTGAACAGATAAGATATCAAAATGTGAGTGCTTTTCAATATAAAAAAAATCAAAATTTTAGACTTTAAATTAGAGTTTATTCTGAAAATTGAATGACAAAATGTTACTTTTCAAGAAAAAAGGGAATAGAGATTATTCTAAGGACAATTTCATTGTTGTCAGAGAATTTCAGGTTATTAGACAGACATGAAGAAAACATTAAGAAAATACAAAGAAAATGTGAAGAAAAAATCTTCAAAAATGTATATATTTTTTGATGGTGACCTACTGTCTTCTTTGAAAAGCTTATCCAGGTCTGTTGACCCTGATATGGCCGTTGTGGTAGCCTCCCTTCTGCAACGTGAAGAGGGGCTGTAGTAGAAAAGAGATACTTCTAAGCATGAAGTGTTTTCCTGTCCACATATCCCCATCACTTCATTGCCATTTCAGATGAATGACCCACCAGTACTCTGTTATATTTGCATTAAACAGTGATAAATATCTCAGAATGTACGTTCTATTTTGTGACTACTACTTCAAGGCTGTTGTTTCCATAGTAATAGAACAATTAGCTCATTCCAGTGACTTACTACCCTGATGTTTTTCTGCTCTTTTGACACACCCTAAATATCCGAGTTTCCAAAACTCCATTCCTTTACTTCACAAAATTCTCCATCCTATATACTCAATCCACAAGCTTCCTTATAATTTCCATCTGAGTTGGAGCAGCTCTTGTACAAAAATAAAACAAAACAAAACAAAAAAATCTAAGCTTAATTTGTATTTTAAATGATAGTGAATCTGCCAAAACATTACGGAAGCAGATCCAGTGTTTGATTGTGATCGCTAGCGTCAAATTTATTTTCAGCTACAACTGGATCGAAGTTTGCGTTTTGCAGTTTTTCATTCCCACACCTGCTCTCTGGTTGTTTAAGTAATGTCCCAGAGAATTGCTTCAGCTGGTTGTTCCCTAAGGCAAATTGCATCAGAACTTGTTGATCTAAAGCAATCATCTAATTTATAGAAATAGTCTCTAGCCTCTTCTTTCACTGTTCTAACCTGAGATCTTGTCCCTTTGTCAGTGATGTTAATTATGATACATGCCTGATTGTCATCGACCTTATTGAAGAATGGAAAAAAACAGGAAACACTTCAGCTTTCTTAACATCACCTGTCACCTTTTCTTCCCCTTGCTATGGCTTTTGTTTCTGGTTATGACTCGTGTGTCTGTCCTTTGCTCATTTTGTACAATGCCCTTTCTTCTCTTGGCCTACATGCTTGTGTTCTTCTGTCATGCTCATCCTTATTACTCCACCTAATTTCCACTTTCTGAACAAGCTACTTTTAGGTCTGAGATCAATGAAGGACTTAAGATTTAGTCAGGAGGTCTCCTTCTGCACTTTTTATTCTCTCTGTGCATTAAGATGATTTGTACATGAGTTGGATTTCTTTTTTTAAATTATTTTTCTCCTTTGGAATTATATCTTCCATTTTCTTAATATTTTGAAGTCCTCCTCTTGAACTTCACTGTCATTTTGGCTATTCCCTTCTCTTCCGTTGTGAACATCATGAACTCTTACCATCTCATGGTAAGACCTTCCATCTTCTTATTCTCACCTTGTCCTTCTCTCCCCTCTTGCTTTTTCCACCACACTCAGAATTATCACCTTATCTATGCCTTGTGATTTTGTCTTCCTAAAGAAAAATTGGGTGATCTACCTGCTCCCATATACTTTTGAAGGCAGTTGGCATAAAGCTTCATCCTCTTGATCATCTCTTGTTGATGGTCTGCCTCCTCCTCCACAGTAGTTCCTTCACTTGTTCCCCTTTCCATTGTTACCCAGAAGTTCAAGCAGGTTTACCATGTGATTTCACATCTCTCTTCCTCACTCTCCCCTCTGTACATAATGAATAATCTTTACTCCTTTTACTGACTTTTAGCGCATAAATCATCTCATTAAGATTTTTTTTAATGCCTATTAAATGCCATTTTGATCATGTAGCAAGAATTTAATCTCATTTTCTTATCATTGCAGTGGTATATACACAGGCAGGCTTTTTTGCAGGCTGAACCACTACGCTTTCTCTTGTTCCTTTTCTGATCTTGTTATAATAACCGGCGGATGGGCTCCTCACAGAAGTCTCAGTCAGTTTTATTCTGAAACAACCTAATAACACTAGCAAAGCCTATCGTCTACAGTGTTACTCCTCATTTTTTCAGAGGTGGACTACAGTGTCACCCCATAGCAGACAGAATACAACACCAAGAAAATCAAAGTTTTCAACTGTGATATCAACTATTCAGCTATGCATTAAATTTCAGAATGCACTTATACTTTTTTGATCTTCTACGTACAGCTGAGATGATGATTCATGAGAGCAGATCCTACAATCAAGTTTGTGCTTCTTCCCCCAGAGAGACAATTTCGGTCTATTTAGGCACTTTCTTGTCATTATTTTCATTTGGATGAATAGCAGTGGGTAATAGTGGCTATACCAGATCTGTATGTCTGATAAATGGATTAAAAAATGGGTGAGGAGCCTGAGGCTTGGGGTCAAAGCCAAACTTGTGCATGTTCAGTCTGTGTCTCTCTCCCGGTTTCACCCCATTATAGACAAATGAGGAAGGCTGAGACACAGTACTTTTCGTCTCAGAAGACAACAACCTATAGACAGCATACAGTCCAATGGCAGGGCTGTGTCTTAAGTGCCTTGAAATGTTTGTGGCTCCCCACGAATTATACAACAAGTCCTAAATCAAATACTTTATGTAAAAGAACTTTGAATAACAGGCTTCTATCATCTGCACTCTCTGCTGGTGTTTTTCCATCTCCTACCCCCATTTTTTTTCCCCTAGCCTATTTTAGTTATAGCTGCTCCTGCAGCCTATCTTGGGTTGCGATCTCCTCCATTCCAAGCCTTTCTGTTTTATTTTGTTCAGTGTTTAGAAAAAGAAAAAAAGAAAAATCTCCAGTGGACTGGAGCTCTTTGCAGCTCCTGCAACACAAATCACACGCAGCCCAGATGCACAGTGAGTGCAGAGCCTGCCAGTACTTTGCAGACCCACACACTTTGTGGGGGAGAGGAGGATGGATGGCGCCTGTCCTCGAACCATGGGGCACTTTTCACGCTCAGAAAGCCTTGACCTGCCTGAAAACCCCCTGAGCTCAATGCTTGGTAAGAAGAAGACAACAGAGAAAGTGAGCAAAAAGTTTGCACTGAGCTTCGTGGTGACTGGCAGCACCAGCTGGGTCAGAAGTGGAAAAATGCAGCACTGCTCGCTCATTGCAAGTTCCAAGGATGAGGAAAACTGTTTACTTGGGCTTTCTTGTCAGTTTAATCCATTCTGCAAGCTTGCACACATGCACAGCGAGCCCAACTGTTCTCTTTTAAATTGGAAGCAAAATTCATTTTATTGAGTCATTGGCCAGCATGGACACAGAGACTTTCAGAGAGTGGGCAGAAAGCATTTTTTCCACAGGATTCTTTGAAAGTCTTGCTCCTCCAGGCTGAACCCTCACATCTGGCAGCTGCTCGCTTCTGATGACTCCAAGACCCACATGCAGGACATGCATATTCATGAGGTTACTCATGTTGCATTCCTTTCCCGCGGATGTGTGGAGCTCCAAGGACCAGGGAGACACTCTGGAGGAGCTATGGAGCTCCTGCCAGCTCACTGAGCTAGTCAGGAAGTCATTTTCCTGTCTCATGAAACTTTCCAGTTTGAGGCTTTTTTTTTTTCCCCTATGCTTATTTAGGACAGAGCCTTGACTAACAGCAGGTTTTCAGGAAAGAAAATGAACAATAACCCTTGCCTTCCCTGAACCATGCAAAAGCAAAATTCTAACCTAAATCTAAAAGAAAGACAAATCTTTCCTGATTCAGGCCACAGATTTAAACCACTTTTTTTTTTCACACCTAGAAAGAATGCCCTAGCACCCAGTTATCTTTTATTTTAGTAAATATTATTTCAGTCTGTTTATCTCCTCCCTCATTCACTACTCTAAATCCCAACTTGGATGTGAAAACTATTTTAGCCAGTCTAAGCTTCACTGAAACTGTAGATTCCAAAAAGGTATAATATTTTAGCTAAGATTTTTTTATACATATACACATATGCACACATACATTTCCCATACATACTTGCCTTGGGTCAAGAACCAGCAGCCTGGTAGTATTTTAAGAGCTCTTACTGTACAAGTTGGATAAAACAACTATACTGGTTTGCAGGGAAAATTCCCACATCTTTTGGAACGTTTCCTATGGTTACTTTCTTAGCTTCTCCAGATGAACACAGCTTTAAACACAGTGATTGATATGATTTCTACAGGTTCTTTGTAAGATAAGTTGCTGCACTCGGAAGGATGCTGTGCGGTTCCCAAAGCTGTCTACTGCAGCTTGCAGTAAGTGGGGATCAGATGACCATAGTTGTATTCTTCCTAGTAACTAGGGCAATTGCTGGAGCCCCCCATGAAATCCCCCTTGTGGATACCCCCTTATGAAGTCCCCCAAACAGCATGGGGCATGTTGTGAGGTGGGGCATGGCTACCACCTCACAACACTAAGGCCGTGAGCATGCCTGGTTGCTAGCCCTAGCAAAGGGAGGCCTGTTAAAGGCTGGCAGCGGTACAGATGAAACTTGTGAATACTCCAGATGATACATAAATAACTTTTGAAACAAGCTATTAATTGCTATTATTATTAATTATTATTTTTATAATAACTATGGGAAGATGAAGGTGAGTCCATGACATAATGGATCAGTTGACTCTAAAATACACAAAAACTGCATTGCGTCCCTCTAAAATGTCACCATCTAAAGGAGAATCTGTTACAGATGGATAAGATAATAGCGAGTCAGGGTGAAGAACTGGGTAATGAACAAGAAATATAATATGATGCATGTAACATTATAGAATTAATCAGAAATCCCCATTAGCCTAATCATTGTCAGGTTAATGTTTACTACTAAAGGAGGAGGCTTCTAACCAAGAAGCTCTCCAAACAGGGAGATAAATATATTTAACTTTATCTTCTACCAGAAAATACATTTCCCATATAAGTGATACACTCCCATATGTATGTTTGGCTTGGTCAAATATTTCATATGACTCTAAGATATTTGACGTTAAGATGTTTGTGTATAACCTGAGTTATAAAGTGAATTTTAATATCTCATTAAAATTCCATTTGGGCCACATATGGCACTTAAAAATTCATTTGTTATCTTGATTGATGGCATTTCAGTGAACACTGGTGGAGTTTAAAACCAAAATAAGATCTTAGACCTCATGAAGCAGATTGTGCTGACTGAACTTTCTGTAGCTTCCCACAAACTGCCACACAAGGGACAGATCAAACAAATCTTTAAAATATATAGCTTGATAATAATTATGATTATATGTCCGAGAGATAAAATAGATATTAAATGATTGATTGCATTAAGAATATATTATTAATATTTTAAATTGCCTCTGGGAGAAATGGCAGTACAGTATAGCAGGAAAACATTTCCATTTGCTTCTGAGATGGAACAAAGGTTAAGCAGTGCTTTATGAGTGATGCTGCTTGAAAACAAAGTTGTGTGAACAGTGTGTAAAACATGCCTATCAGCAATTTACTGCTAAGGGATAGCTCCATGAGAATGAAGATGGTTTAAGGCCATTGCGTGATATATATCTGGAAAAGCAAAAAAAAAAAAAAAAATCTTCTAATCAATAGAAGCTGCGCTTCTTGAGGCGTTGTTTTGTGGGTCCTCCATCCTCTGAATGTCTCTATGAGAGAAGCCTCCTTAGCATTTAGAAAACTAGACTTGCCAGTTGCCCTAATTTCCACTGTGAATGGTGTCCAGACAACCACAGACTCCCATCTTTTCCAAACTCCTGCTGTGTAGGGGTTCATTTCTTAAGCTGCTTTTAGATTCAGCTTTAGGAATGCAGCATTTTGCCCCATTCTGGGAATAATGATCTGCCCTTGCACATCAGTAGATGAACAAGGTCTCTTCCAGCCCAGAAAGTTGAGAAATGTGGAGACAGTAGACTCAATAAAGCCCTTTTTGGAAAAAGATTTTGGAAAGGGCTGCTTGCACCTCAAAAGCCTGCCAGGCTTAGGGATGTCTAGGGGTGGAGTGGAAAAAGAGTGACTACACTTCCCTGAATCCCCCCTTTGCCATGCCATGCCATGCAGGAGACAGCCCCTTGTTCATAATCCCTAATAAACCTTTGGAAGAAGTTTTCTTAAATATATGCACATAGTGAACCAGGCACATAAATATATCATATCTCTATTATTTTCTGTGATAATCCCTGCAGTTTTGCCAATGCTCTTTCTGAGTGATGGTAGTGAAGGTGCTGGTGATGATTGCTCCAGCAGGGGTAGTTCGGAGAGAGAGCAGTTACTGCAAATAAAAAACCTCCCAATAACAAACCCCACTTATCTCTGACAGCATGTATTAAGTACAAACTATATAAACAGCTAAATGTATACTTTCCTCAATTTACCTTTTTTTCTTTTTTTTTTTTTTCCTCTTCTGGCTTAAAGCCATTATACATCTTTGAGATTTTGATGTGTTCTTGAATGATTATAGGAGACTACATGTTACTTAAATAGTCTGGGCAAAGTTCAGGGCAGCACCTTGGTGGTTGAGTGTGGGTTATATTCAGTTCTCAAATTCTCCAACATGACATTTCTTCACTCCCGTTCTTCCCTCTCACATTTATGCTCCAGACCAGGCTTAGCTCGCATTTCTTTTTAGAAAGCAGAGCTTGAAGCCAGGTATTTTGCCACAAACATTTGCAGGCTTACAATCCAAGCAGCCGTAACCGAATGCTGTCTCTCACATGGAAAACAAATTCTGTACATGCTGTACATTCTTCAGTGCAAAATAAAATCCAGATGGCCTTTATTTTCAAAAAAAAAAAAAAAAGTGGGGCAAACAGACGAAGAGACAGAAGTCCTTTCTTACTCATATCTCTCTCCAAGCACTGCCAAAATGAAGTAAATGAAGCTCATGTGACTGGCCAAAGGAAGACAGCTACTGAATTATGATATGACAATATGAGAAGAAATCTATTCTTACTGAAAATGAAAAGATATCAGCAGATGAAAAGCACATAAACAGGTGTTTGTCGTTCTGTAGTTCAATAGAGTCTTTAGAGCAGATCTGGCTGGCCTGGGATGCAGAGGAAGACAGCCTGATGAAGAACAGAGGTTGCTGTCACAGGACACTGAAAGAAAAAAGAAAGGAAGTGGAGCAAAGTCGCTTCAAATGGAAAATACAAACATTCTATTTGAAGCAAAGGCCAAAATGCAACACTGCATGGGTATCGAGATTCCTTCCCAATTTGCTTCCAAACAAAATTTGATCAAATATCTCTGTAATCTTTCTTTGGAGAGAGACATAGTAACTGATGAGCAGCTGATGGCTCTCTTCCAGTCACAGCATCCTAGAGATTAAAAATAAATAAATAAGAAATTTTACCCAATGACAGACTAAAATCCATTTCCCTCATTCATTTGTGCAACTAATAAATAAAGATCCTTCTCACTTTTAACAAAGTTCCTCGGAGAAGAGAAGGCTGAGAGGGGACCTGATCAGTGTCTATAAGTACCTGAAGGGAGGCAGTGAGGAGGATGGTGCTGGCCTCTTTTCAGTGGTGGCCACTGATAGGACTAGAGGTAATGGCCGCAAACTGAAGCACCAAAAGTTCCAGAGGAACTTAAGGAAAAATTTCTTGATGGTGAGGGTGACAGAGCACTGGAACAGGCTGCCCAGAGAGGTTGTGGAGTCTCCTTCTCTGGAGATCTTCAAAACCCGCTTGGACACAGTCCTGTGCCACGTGCTTTAGGTGACCCTGTGTGTGCAGGGGGGTTGGACTAGATGACCTCTAGAGGTCCCTTCCAATGTTAACCACTCAGTGATTCTGTGATTCTATGATTCCTTCTCACTTTTCCAGGAGTATTTCATATATAACTTTCTGGAAACATGTTTTGAAATATTTTTCTATAACTTTATATCTGTAGTTTACTTCTGAGCCTGTCCATCTTTTCCCCTTTCTCCTATTTTCCATTAAAAGGGAGGAAAGTTGTGGAAGAGGAGAGGAGGAAAAACTATAAAATAGAGCCAAAAAAAAAAAAAGGCCAAGAAATAGGTCCTCAAAAATTAATGTTAAGGAAGTATATGAGTAACAAACTTTTCATTTAACTGGGACCTCAGGAGAAAGGAAGGGAACTGTATGTGTAGGAGAGATAGGAGAACTGCACAAATTAGAAAATGACCATGGAATACTGAGCACTGTTGTTGCACAGCTTGCCATGTTCTTTCAGACATTCTGCGCTTGCTCTAGATTAAACAAAGATACCAAAGTAATAACAACAAAAAAGTAAAAATTTCAAAAAAGCATGGATGTGTGTGATTTAAAAGTGTTAACAGTGTCATTCTTTTACAGTAAGATCAATCTGCACTGAACACATAATGCCAGAAATGAAAGTCTCCTGGACATTTAAATATTTCCTTCATAAATCACTATGCAGTAAAGTATATTTTCAGGGAGTCGGAGGAGAATAATCACTATGTTTAGAGTCTGTAGAAATAAAACACTAATATCTGAAATAAGAACGAATTTCTAGCATAATGAGGCAGGAAGACAGTGAGACAATATTATACATTTATATATAGTACAGTCTTCTTTCTGCACTGTTCAGTTCCGCGTTCATTGCTAGAATAGAGGTCAGAGTTCTGATGATCAGAAAGTGCTTAACAATTCAAATTCATTGACATTTTGAAGTCTGATAAATAATTTCTAATTGTTCCCAGCTGACTTCAAGAAAGATGCAATAGGGCTTCTTTTTTAAACTACATAAAAATCAGATAATGTCAAGTATAATGAATAGCATTTTAAATACTATTAATAAAAGTATTAGAAAATAACTCCACCTTGATATTTTGTAAAAAAAAAGATCTTTTTTTCTGCTGCACTTGTGTATTTAAATGTAAGCCTTCAGCATACTGAAAGTATGACATCATTTATTATATATAGGTAAACATATTCTTTCATGAGGTTTTGTTTTTTTGAGATCAGTTTTCTCTGTCTCTACAGTGTAACCCTAAGTGATCAAACTGGGCTACTCAAACACTTACTGGTTACTCAAACACTTGAGTAAATACCATAAATCATATAGCTTGATGTAAAACATAAATACCAGCAATTTTCAAGAACAATATTAAAAAAAGGGCTGCTGAGTGAATGGATTTAGTACCAGAACTTTCCAATTTTCCCTTTCATCACTATCGACCATAGTACGTGTCTGTAGCGCTTTGGAAGACTGGCAGCTCAGCAACCTGACAGCAAATAGATGTGACAGCAAATAAACTGGAGCATCATTCTGGCTCTTAGATTCATAGCTAACTGGCCCTCAGACACTGGTGACGCACTAGTGTATGTGCTGCAGGGCTGGTGGTGCTGGTACCAGCTTAAAGACTGTCCGTCCTCTGGATCTCACATCTTGCAGAGATCCATTTTTTCTCCCTGGGCTTAGAAGGATCCAAGAAGGAGCATCCAGATCTCTCCTTCATCCAGCGCCAGCTGAGAGCTCTGTGTACCTGTGGGAGAAGCCCAGTTCCCAGGTAGCTCCCTAGCTTGTTGTAAACATTATAGACTGAGTGGCCTTGGGAGAGAATTGCTTTCCTTCCAGCTTTCACTTTGAGTTCCTAAAATATACTGCAGTGGTCTAGACATTGTAATAAAGGAGGGCTGCCCTGCCCTTTCTGATGACCTAATGTTTTGTTTGATCCAAAGAATTGCAGTTTATCCCTATTTCTAAAATTAAGTACTCGTTTACAAGACTTTCATTTACCTCCAAAATGCTAACTGAAGCATTGAATCAAGGAGAAGAGGGGAGGGGAGGGAGGGGAAGGGAAGGGAAGAGAAGGGAAGGGAAGGGAGGGGAGGGGAGGGGAGAGGAGAGGAGAGGAGGGGAGGGGAGAGGACAGGAGAGGAGAGGAGAGGAGAGGAGAGTTACCCAAGCATGTTCTACTAACTCTCTTTTTGGTGATTTTTTTAAAACAAATTTGTTCTGCATGAGCACTATTTTTATAACCTGTATATGCATGTATATAATGTATATACAGAGATATGAATACAAATCACTTGCTTTTTAGTAGATGCATTTTTTCATCTTGCGTTGATCTCTTGCTTGGCCACTGAGACTTTCAGAGCATCATGGTGCTGCGCTCTCTCACTCTGTGCTCCTACAGCTTCACTCTCTACAGGGGGCTGGCCTCCAATTTTTGGAAGGAAAGATCTGCACTAAAAGAGAGATGTACAGTAACAGCATCCTGCAGTTCGAGGGTGTTTCTGTCTTGTTTTGGCTTTTCTGACAAATGACCAAACCTTGTACTCTGCCAGTGTGTTGATGCACCCGCATCCATGTCACTGCCCTCTCCTCCGGGGAGCCAACATCAGACACTGGAGGATTAAGCCTGTGATGATGCTGATAGCTCTGGGGCAGGTATGCTAGAGCAGCAGAGCTCAAGAGACCCTTGTTCCAGTGTGCATGAGAGGGCTGAGAGACTTCTTGCCGGAGGAAACAGCGCAAGGCTGAAGATAAATGGTATCAAACAGCTAGAAATAGTTGTTTTTATTTGGGTCAGAGGTTGCCTATCTCTAAGTTGTCTGCTGGGGAAAAAAAAAGAAAATAAAAAACAAGAGTTGTGAGTCACAAGTTGCTGAGAGAGGGGATGCAGGAGAGGGATGTCATGAATTCCTCTGGTAAGACCGTGCTGCCAACATGCTCACAGCTGAACTTCTGGGATCTTGTCTGATGAAGGCAATGAATGCTAATATTTCCACGTCCAGATATTTATTTCGCCAATATGAATAAACCAACATGAACTGAAACAAACCATTGTGCTGTTTTGTGCACTCAGACCGGATAGATTATCAGAGCAAACAACAATGAAATAATCTGATTTCAGACTCCCTGATGAGTTTGCCAACTGCATACTCTGAGATCTCTCATGTTCACTCAGCATTGGGCTAATAATGAAAGAGCAATCTTTCACTCGGGGCTGTATCTCTAAAATAAGACGTAGGCTGATTAGAAATGCATTTCTCCCAGGACGCAGGCACTCAGCCCCGATTTGTCCTCCATGAGGCTGGCTGCTTTGCTTGTTTCTCATCTTGGGGCCCTAATTTCCACAATGATTTTCTTTTCTGTCCTAAAGTCCTCAGATGCCTCAAAAGTTGTTCCTGGAGATCTGCAAGTGCTCCTCAGTTTTGGCAAGGCCGGACAAAATAGGTGCTTAATTCATGCTAGCATTTTTCTAGACATAGGGAAATAGAAGTCCTCTTCAGAAGTCTTCCAACCTCCTCCAATGGCTGCCCTCAGTTTACTCCTCAGACCAACATAGGTATAGGGAGGTAAATGTCGCAGAATATTGCAGCTTTATTTTTAACCAGAGTAAAGGAAACGATTGTACATTAGTCTAGTATATAGGGCATTTGCTTGGCATGTAAAACAATCATCTGACTTATTTCTTTTCTTTGACTGAAAATATCCAGACCCCATCTCCAATGCCACTACAAGATTTCCCAGGCTCTAAACTATGGATGATGTAGGCATTTTTTAAGCTTCCTATTGAAGCCATATTACCAATAAAAAGTAAAATTTTAATATTCTATGACATTTTCACAACTTTTTTTTGTTTCTTTAATATTTCTATAACTTATTAAAGTTCCCTTCCTTACAAGAAATCTTACAAGAATTAGTTGGTTAAGTATGTACAGAAGACAAACATTAAAGCAATATGATTATAGCTGGAGCAAATTCTTATTTTATGTAAGCCAGATACTGTTTCACCTTTTAAACAAGTATCTGCTTTAAGGTTTTATGTATACATATTTATATCTATATTCACCATATTATGTATCCTACCCTCATGTACCCAAACTGCATTTTTCTGGAACATGGCTTATTCATCTTTTACACAAGTCCATCTATTTCTGCCACAACTTCTTTGGTCAAACATAGTATGCCAGACAAGGACACACCATGTATTTATACAACATTATCATTAACTTGATAGCATTTCTGCACCCTTATTTGTAGTATTTTTGAAAGTTGCTTGTTTTTATTGATGGAGTTATGTCTTCAGCACAGGTGTTTACTGGAACATCCTTTCTGACTGATAAGATACTTTTGTGGGTGAATAAAGTTATTTTAGATCTCTGAAATCTATATGAATACTTCTCAGCATTCTTTCTTCTTTGCTTTATCGTGTATCTATGAACTGTGCAAATCTGCTTTGATATAATAATATTAGTTTTCTCTAGCATTCTACAAAGATATTTATGTTGTCTAGCAAAGGTCTTATTTGATCTCCCTGGCAGGAGGTGTTCCACACTTTTTTTTTTTTTTTTTCCTGAAAATTAGGTTTTCAGGAGTCAGATAACAGTTTAGGCCCCTAAACTTTATGATTAATTTCAAGTAGTTAATTTGTAATGAACAAGTAATGAGATCTTTGAAAAGTCACAAACCCTTATCCAAAGTCCACGGAAGTTAATCAGCAGAGTGGGCCAAAAGATAATAGGCTGCTAGGAAAAATAATCTGGGAAAACCACTGTCTAACTCCAGGTAAATTAGTTCTCATCACCATATAAGTGTTTTTTCACTATCTGTAGCCTCTTTCATTTAGACTGCAAGTTTTTCAGGTGATTACATGGGACTCTCTTCACTGCATATTAATCTCTTGAAAGCTAGGAATATCATTTCAGTAAGTTGCCCAGTCTCTGTATATTTAGTAAAGAGAGCTAAACACTTTTAGAGGGTGATTCATTTCACTTGTCTAAGATTGGAATATCCTGAATTGTTCTCTGGACATACTTCTC
>NW_010579975.1:344011-370884 GCF_000705375.1 Tinamus guttatus
TTAAAGTTGAGATGATTATTTACAACTATAATTTGTTGAGCACTGCTTGCCACTGTAGTCATAGTTTCCAGATATATCATTAATACAAATAGATAACTATACAATATGACAAATGGTGCATGCTGCAGTTTTTCATTTTCACCATAAAAAATCATAGACATGTTGGTGACTCCAGGCAGTCCTACAGCCTGCACTATGCAGAATATCAAACTAGGTGACAATGGACATTTCCTCCTTTATCTGTGCACCATTTGGGGCTGGAAGCTGGATGTTGACAATATCAAATTGTTTAATTCATACTAAGGATATTTTATGGTGAAATACCTCAAGGTCACCCGAATGAGCCTCTAATGAGCTTATGAACTTTTCAAAAAAAAAAAAAAGCATGTTGTTTTAGGCAAAGGATCTCTGCTGATCTGCCTCTCCTTCAGATGTTGCCCTGCCTGCAGCTGTGGAGATGTTAGTACACAGCTAGTACAGATATAGGCTACACTGTGGTAGAGGCAGCTTAACTATGCCTGGGTCGAACCAACTTGCAAGTAGCCCTTTGCCTCCACCACGATTTTCATCCTTAGCATTCAAGCTAAAATTGCTTTCAAATAGAAAGCTCAACATACAGCTTATTACAGCCTAGCCTGGTATTTAGGCCAACACTCTGGTCATCTCTGTTGTGCCACGGGGTTTAAAAAAGAGCTGATGAACAAACCTATTTCTACTCATACTAATTCAAAGCCAAGTTTGTTATAAACTTCAATATAGTTTTATAGCCCCTTAGTTCTATTCTGAAGGTGCAAAGAGCCTAGACCAGAAATCTAGCCTGTAATTACAGATGTATTTAACACAACAACATTAAAATGAAGGACATGTATTTATCTCTTGTGTTCTTTAGTTTCCCTCAATATCTCTCTAGAGCTTTCTAATCCAATGAGATGGATTCTTGACTCATATTTACTTCACACCCCTAAAACTTGAGAGGACCTTCAATCTTTCATGAAATCACTATTAATACTACATTTTAGAGCATCACTAAACTAAAATGTTGGGATTGTAGGTGCTTTAAGACTCAAAATTCAAGGCGGGAAAGCTTTGCTATGGTGATTTTTGTAGGTGCAGTGCCTACATGGTTTGCTACTATAGACGATTTCACTCTAGCTTCAGCTGTGCTGAAGCAGTTGGAGCATTGAGGCAGAGAGAGGAGTCAAGGCTTCCTGTCCATCCTCACCCAATCCCTGCCTGGCTGCGAACTTTTGCACATCACTGTACCAAAATCCACACTCTGAATACGTTTCTAAGAGTCTAAGTGTGTCTTACTCCACTTCCATACTTACAGATAAGTGTGAGGTGTACGACTATATAAGCCTTGGTACATACACGCTGCAAATTGCCTTTTTAGTGAATATGGAATCACAACTGAAAAATGACACATCTAACATCTCTGCATAGCAGCCTAAGCGTCCCCAAATGCTTCTGTCAGCAGCAATCTTATCAGGACTCCAAGTTCAGCTGTTACAGGCTTGCATTTTCACTTAGGGAAAAATCTGTCCTGTGAAATAATTGTCAAATGTTCTTGAAAAAACATGAAAAAGAAGAGTTAAATATTCATGATTCGTATGCTAAAATTCACATTTTCTTTGGTCTGTGAATGTTGATTTCTGAGACACATATGACACCAAACTGAAAGAGGGGCTTAGCTTTAGAGGAGATAAAAAAATCTGACATTGCAGTTTTACTTTTGTTTCCCTTGTCCTTCTATTAGGCAGGTTAATACTTTTTTGTCTTTTCTGCTCAGCAGCACTTAACTTCTTCCTACAGGATAGCTACATTTCATCATTCACTGTACGCCAATGGCTCATTGAGTGAGAATCTCTTCCTCTGCAGAATGTTTTAAATATATTATTTGCTAAAGGATCTTCAGTAGCTGTGTTTCACAGTTACATGTATACTTTTGGGTACTTTTACTTGTCTGTAACAGGATCCTAATAAGCAGTGAAATAACGCAATAAAATGTCATTCAGCACGTTTGTTTGAGCCTCACAGAACTGCAGTTTGCAAGGAAACAACAACCAACTGAAAGTGAGGGTATTTCCCCAACTTACACTTTAGTAAATATAAACTTCCTGGAAATAGATCCTGTCTAATAAGGAGTATACTAAACTTTGCATTTTCAGCTTAGCCACCACAAAATCAAATTCTATTTTGTCTACCTCACTGAATTGCTAAGTCAAAAAAAGAATCATGACAAGTGCATCCCTCAGGTAGGTCAGGAGAAACATAAGCTTCTATTTGCGAAATACGTATTTGTGTGCTTCTCTCTCTGAAGGTTGCAGTGACTGTCAAAGTCAGTCTCTAGGCACTATTATGACCTATTTATTCTTCATATATTGCAGTAGAATTTTTTATAGTCAGAAAAAAACTTCACGAGGTACCAAAAATATCATTTTAAAATATATCCCATGAATTCACATATGAAGGGATGGATGTATTTTTTTTCTCCTTCATGTTCTGCCTCTTATGCAGAGAGACATTCTCTCTGACATTCATATTTGCATATGTTATATTAGTAATTTAAATATCTTTTGTGTTTTAAATAATAGAGAAATATTTTCATGTAAAGCACATTTTTAGATTCAAGTATGTAGGGTGTACAACAATTCCACAATTATTTTTAGTTTAACTGACTCTTACATTCACTAAATCACACATATTTGGAGACCTCAGGAGATACTGCTTCTTTTTCTAAGCCAACAGGCAATATTTTCAGTTTGAATAAATTAACATAGCTCCAGAAAGTCAACAGAGCATTGCTAACTAAATAGGATATAGGTAGAATACAGGCTAGAGCATAACACCTGTCTTCAATGCCAGAGGAGCTCATGATTACTTGATAGCCAGATTTTTAGGAAGATAAAATACCAAGGCTAATCTCATTTCTGCTTTCATTAAGTAAGCATCCACCTTTACTCATTTTGAATATACAGATTACGAAGGCCCTGTAAAAGTACAGTATAATGATTTCTTAACTATTATGTGTACCATACTGATTCTCATGTTCTGTAGGGGTGGTGTTAGGGATCAAGCAGATTCGAAGGGTTGAGTCAAAGCCATTTTGTAATTCCTTGGAGACAGGGTTTCCTCTTGGCCATTTTTTGTGGCCCATCTGCTTCCTTGACCAACTGCGTTGTTTGAACACTGGCCGCCAAGAGATGTGTTTGCATAGCTTGGAGGAGAACTGTGAATGCCCTCTGGAGTCTTGCCTAGATGCTGGGACTGACTTGGTGCTTTAGCATAACTCTTATGTCTGTTCTGTCCTTATCTCCTGCTCTACCACTAATATAAGGTCTATTTTATTTATGCTAAGCCCTGTTCTTTCAGGGACTTGGGCATTTATTAGCTCTGTCCCTTCATTGCCAAAGAGTTAAGCACTCAGCCCTCGAGCAGAATCCTGCTTGTCCCCAGAAGGGCCCAAGTGTCTCAGGGAAGGATCAGCAATACCACCTCACCAGCCTGTGTGAGCAAGAAAGTAGGAAATCCCGAGGACAAGGAGAAATGTTAAATTTGTCTTGCATTTTTTGGAAGGATGCCTACATCCTCTTGGGATCCTGACTTAGGGGTATGAATAGTCTGAGCCATTATTTGAGGATTAAGAATCGGAAAGAGTATGTCCCCAGACTCAGATGACTAAACATGCAAGCACTGCCAAGACTTTCATGAATATGTACACAACACCAAGAAACAGAAGTATAGAGGCTTACGAAGCATGTTAGTGGTATAGACTTCAATGATGGGGGTATTTAAGTTTTTTGAGGATTAGACAACAACTTAATTAAGGCTTTGGGAACTTTAGTTTTGACTCTAAATCTACCTTAGATATTTTTGTGGCCTTTGTATTTCATGGCTGCTCATGAGATTGTTATGAGCCTTGAGGTTTAAAACATACATTTTTGCATACAACTCTGCAGAACGGTATGTCTGGATCCTCTGGGAGTGGTGGGCACTACTAGTATAGAGCAAAAGAAAGGTCTCAGAGGATTTATCACAATGAAAACAATCCCTACAGTAGCTTTTGCCATATATTAGTGTATGGCTACTTGCAGTTGTGGATGTTTGAGTATATTATCCTCTGCATTTTTCCTATTCCTGTTCAGTGTTTGATCTTTTAGCTTTTGGGCATTTTTTTTCCTTATTTATTTATTTATGCTGACAAGAACAAAAGCTTGGTAATAACTGAGGAGTGCAGTTAAGTACAAACCTTCTGGCTTTGTGATTAGCAGATTAGTGATCTACTTTGTTTCTGTCACTCTGGAAGAATTACTCGATTTACAGTCATGTCTGCAAAGTCAGTGTGTACATCTGTCTGTACAGACACACATGTGCAGCTCTTGCATGTGTTGGGTGAAAGACTCTGCCGGGAAGCAGTTGCTCTGTCTTGCCCTACTTGTTTGTTTTTTCTTTTTCTTTTTCCTTTTTTTTTGAGGTAGTTATAATTCAGCAATAACTTGCAAGAGATTTTAATTTTTTTTCAGTTAGTAAAATGGCTGTAATGATTCTGTTTTTTTTTTTTTATGAAATGAAGCAATTTCTAAAACCGCTTGCCTTAACAGAGATTAAATTAGTTACACTGCAAAACCTTCGGTACTGCTATGGAATAATCGTTGCCCTGTTCATTCTTCATGAGGCTTTTTTGGTTTATTTTTGATAAATGCCAATAGTTAACACCGACTAAAGCAGGAAAAGGCATTTTAGTTCCTTGATCTTATCCACCAAACCCCAACTGATCAATAACAACATGATCTTATACTTAAAAGCACTCATCTGATCTGTTTTTGAGAACCCTTATCTACAGCTATATTGTTATTGATTCAGTTCTTTAGAAAATGATGGTAATACTTTCTTATATAGAACAGCATCACAAAGATTGCGAGGTCTGGGAGAAGGTTATCTCTCCATCACTGAAAGATGCATGATGACATTTCCTGGCATGAAACAAAACAGTTGCCCAAAAAGCCTGTGTAACCATGTAGTGCGGAGTATGAGAAAAAGTGACCCCAAAGGGAAAGACTGGGAAAAAGTTGGAGAATATCGCTGCTGGAGCTACACACAGAGCCAAAACAGCACTGCTATCGTGGGAATGGGCTGTGCGTGCAAAGGAACACAGAAAATAAAAAGGAGGGGATTTTTTTATGCTACTCTTCACTCTTTCTTCATATTCATATAAAAGGAATCATGTGGAATCGTGTTATCCATGATACATTAAAGATGAATGTTCTTATCACAGAGATGCACTGATTTCATTTCAACTGTCCCAGGTAGCACAACATTAGATTTCTTTCTGCAAATTACTGATTTCAGTCTCTTAGCACGTGCCTGAATTAGTCCCATGATGGAGACTGTGGTTGGATTTTCACAGTGAACCAACTACAAGCAGTTAGAAATATGTGGCATTTACATGGATAAGTCTCAACTTAGCTGTGTGTACACATCAGGAGCTGGAAGGTGGAAAATGTGCTCTGCATTATGGGTCAGAAGAGCATATCTGGCCAAAAAGAAGCTAAATAGCAATGAAAACCAATCCTGCACATTGGACATCCTTTTATTTAGTGCACAGAGAGTGAACTTTTGTTATGCTGCCCCTGTGGGTGCTTGAGATTCATGGAAACCCTTCCATCATTCCTGGTCTCAATTCTACCAAGGCTAGGGGAAAAAGATATGGGTATTTCCCTTCCTTACCAATGGCAGGCTCAGGAGGCATAAAGGTATGTAGCAGCGTTAATAATTCAAAGTGCTGTTAGCAAGAGACAGGATATCTGCCTCTATACGTGCTACATTGCCCCAGGGCTCAGCCCAAGATCCATGCTCTTTAGCTTGCTCAACTCTTGTGTTAACATTTTTCACTTCTCTATTTTGAGCCACATGCTGGCAAGATCTGGGTCTTTCTTTTTTATCTTTTTCATTTTCTTGTTGATTTTTGCTTGAGCTTAGTGTTTGCTTTAAGATATGCAAACTGCAGATTTTATTTTTTTTCCTCAAGCCATTTCAGCTAACAGGGCCTTATTCAAACTTTAAAACAAGTCAACAAATATTAACCTTCAGGCGGTGAGCACACACAGGGAAATCTCAGTCCCCGTGAAGAGCATTTTGAAATAGTTATGAGCAAGCAGAAAGGGGACAAAATGTGACATGATGGTCATTCTCAACATTGTGACTTGTGATTTGGTGCACTTTACAGGCTGCTTTGCCGCTGTAGCCAGCACAGGGCAAAAGACTGTCAGAGGGGCTCCCTGACAAATATATTTAAGCATCCTTCAGGAAAATAAGTGATTTCCAAGTGAGGGTTTCAGACGTGTTAGAAGCATGCCCATGTGTAGGCGTAATATGCAGCAGACACAGGAAAAATAGATTTTCTTTTGATTTTTTTTGCTTTTATTTTTCACAACTTTTGTTTTTGCAACATGAGCCTGGTGCTGAATTTCAAGTCCCTTTATCTTGTCCAGTCTACACAGTTTTTGATAAAAGACCTTGCTTCGCTCACACACACAATTTCCAGTCAATTTTGGAGAGGTGACAGGACTGTTTTTTGGTTACAGCTTACACAATCAGTCTTATTTATAGTAACTGTAAAATACACTTAAAATTTAGGCCTGAGTCTGTATTATAAGTAAACGTTATGAATTTCCACATGTGCATCTAAAATGAAACTTCTGAATTTTATATTTAAGCAACTTTACAAGGGCTCGATTTCAAAGGGACTTCAGCCTCTCGGAAAACAGGCACATAGTCAGTAGTTGAAATAGGAGCCTAAAGTCAGCTGATATCCTGGAAAACTGTAGCCACTGGAAAATTAAATTCACATTTGCCCTACAGGGATTGAACTTGCAAGATCATCTACCATATGGTGAATATGTAAATAATGGTTTGCACTTCCTTTTTTTTCTGCCAGTGGGCAGCATGGTTTTTAAATGTCCTTTGTACTTTCCGCAAAATTTTTCTGGCACTTATATGTGAGAGATCTCCAGCCTGAGAGCTATTTTTGAGTCCAATTTCAGGCATGAAAAGAGTACAGAACTGGGTATTAAGTGGATGATGGAATATGTGCTGGCCCTTGGTGGGTACAAAAAAGGGGATTTCATTGCTTCAGAATAACTTAAGTTGGCTACTGTGAGTACAGTTCTATCATGTACAGTTGCCTGGAGTTGGCTTTTTGTCCTCTCTGTTGTCAAATGATGAAACATTTCATGGGTATTTGGTACATTTAAGAAACAGTAACAAAAGAAAATTATAATCACAGTTCTCCACATAGTTCTATTATAGCTTTCTGTTTTCTTTCACACAACAGGAATCAGCAACTTTCCACATACTGGAAATGCCTTACCTTATTATAGGATTGTGCTTATACAACAAGCATCATCCAACAACTCATTCATTAGTGATTTAGTAAGTGAATTTAAAAAGTCAAAAGAGTATTTTCTTTTGCTCGCTAGAGTTAAACGACAAAAATGCTTCATTCCCACTATTAGCCTATTTCTGAAATGGTGTAGCTGTTTTCCTAGATATAGCCATGAGGATTTCAGAGGATAAGACAGGCAAAAATTATAAAAATAGATAATATTTACTATTAGGTCAAATGATACAATCAGAAAAAAGAAAAAATCAGACAAGCCATGTCTGGAAACATGTGTTTTTGCCCACCAACATATTTGGCTGACGTACTAGAAGATATTATTTCTAAATACCACATCATGAAATATTTTATCTGTGAGCAGATAAATCACAGATTTTCTATCTTGTACTTCTTTGTAAGAAAGAAAAAAAAACAGCAAAGAGATACAAAAAAGAGATTAACTTATCATCTAATGGCAATGATAGTTTAATATAAAACTTTGAAGTTAATTTAAGTTTCCCCTCTCCTACATTAGCCCCTTAAATCAGAAACCAGAAAATCCTGTGGTTTTCCACCTACCACTTTATCATGCAAGTCCACAAACTATTATTGGGATCTACTTTACTGGTCACACAAATAAAAATTCTATTTGTCCTTGAAGAATGAGTGTAGTCTGCACTTATTTTAAGGAGTAAACAGTCAAACACTTATGTACCATGTAAATTATCCTTAAATGACTGTAAAACTGTCAAACAGTTTTTATGTAGTATTACATATTAATAGTGTGCTAAGTGAGCGCAAAGTTTTTTGGCTTAGTGTGCATTTATGTATTTTTAAGACATGATCCATATTGCATGAATTAAGGAACTTTGGGGATAGTCTTAGGAGTAGTCTTCTAAATACATCTCTGGCAAACTCATGAAGATCAGGGTTTGTCCTTTTGCAGCCTCTCCACGTTCAGAAGAGGTGGCAATACTGCATTCAGATGTTTTACTTTTTTTTTTTTTAAAGACAAGGAGCAGGTGAAGTTTGGCCCTGCTGGTAGCATTTTTACTTACTCTTATTTTTATCTAGAGATCTTGTGTCTGGCAAGCTTTGCCACTTTCCCTCCAGATAAGTGAATTCAGACGCATTGGAGAGGAACAGGAGTAAATTTCACAGTGTAGTCTAAGAAAACACCTTAGCAGCAACACCTCGTTGCAAACAGCTGCATATAACTAATCTGAATCCAGTGTCAGTATTTATGATCATCTGCTGGGGTATGAAGTTGTAGAGAAAGGGGACCTTTTGGTGAATTTAAGCCTAAACCAGGCAGAGCTTTAGACTTCAGTGTCATTCAATATCAAATAAGTCCTTCCTGGAAATGAATTAGAAGAAATATAACTGGAGGGCAGATACATGTACTTCCATGCAGAAGGTGGCCCATCTGTCTTCCCGAATTGTCCCTGTTTGTCCTGCTGGGTTTCTCAGAAATATGATATCTGAAGGAAGCTGAGGGTCAGAAAGTCCAGATTGCCCATTCCCCAAGCTTCCAATGAGAAGATAAAAAATCCATTTTGTGTTTGTGTATCCATAGGTTCAGTTGCCACTTCAGCTTGCAGGGGCATCAGCCATGCCTGCAGGTGCATGCAATCACTAAAACATTAGTTGTATTAAATTTATCTGAACAATAGGTAAGAAGTGATTTTTTTTTTTACATCATCATCTAGTTTTCATTAATATTAACAGTAAATCATTCTGTGATAAAAAACACCTTCTGGAAAATTGCATATCTCACTGAAAACCAACACTATACAATTTAGGAAAAAAAAAAAAAAGATATTTCGCTCTCTGGTTCACTTTTCATTATTTGGTCTTTCAAAGGATTTAACAGTTTGAGATTATGTTTCTGATAGTCTTCTGCTTAAGCAAAGGGCTTCCCTCCCCTGTCTCAGGCCTCTCAGAACGGCTCATACTATTGTGCAGAGCAGATGAGGGTCATTTGTCTCACTCCTCCCTTCCCCACGCCTTGATATGAAGTCTCTCAGTGCCTCACAGCTTTCCTCAAAAGCTTTCCAGTTGCATGCTGCCTAGTGCAAAGTTTAGTTTTTGCCTCAAATACAAATATGTCCTCAAAGACAAACTCTTTGGGGATATCCATGATGGAATTTGACTGTCATGAGATGTAGAAAATTTTAAACTTTCCACCAGATACTTTGTGTGCCTGTACAAATAACAAAGAAAGAAAAACACCTAATGTTTTGAATACTTACTTCTATACAGGAGCTACATGCTATTAAATGTGGACTTAATGAGAAATAGTGGTTTTTCATTAAGCATGCAGCTTTGGAATGTTACCCTTAAGAAATGCTTCCTTTAGTCACTGCTAATAAGAGCATCTTCACCAGTATTGCTGGAGAGATGCTGTCCTACAGCAACTGAGGATTTGGACCTGTGTTATTTAAACATTCATACAAGAATGTTCAACATTTAGCAATCACGGGAAGCTACAAAGCCATGTGGTGTGACATAAGCCAACAATTTGGTGGCAATTTCATCTGATTAAAGTACGTAAAGCAGTGGTCATGAAAACTATAAGTAAAGACAAAGCAGTTTTGTCCTGCAATTGCTTAATGAAGGCAGGGCTGACTGAACAGTAGCATTGGTTTTTAGTGACCTTTAATAAAGAAAAGGCAGTCTGTCTGTCATTATGCAAATTCAGGAACATCTGTTCCATGAAACCCTGTAATAATGCCTGAGGTTTGCATTGGATGAGAATAAAAACTGTTTTGACAATGCCTTATAGAATATGCTTGTGTGAGCCAGGCAGCTCTTCTTTCCACTCCAGCTCTACGTCAAGAGAAGTGTGGGGGCAGATTTTCAGCTGCAGTAAGTTGTCATGGACCAGTGGAATTGGTTTCTCAGAAATGCAGTGAATAATGTTGAAACCTAACAGGTAAATTAAACCTACAGCTGCATTATCAGAGCACTAGTATTTCGTTAGTGACAACGACAACAATGGGTGGGAATCACAATGATGTGATGTGTTTATCACCAGTTCCTATGCAATTCGCAGAAGAGGCAGTGAACATTGTTTTAATGAGAAGTCGACCCATGACTAACTCACATCTGCTTTAGATTAATAAAAAATGCTGGTGATAATGGCAGCAGCTATAAACAATAAGTGGCTGTTTCAGTTCCCTGTGATACTTAATAAGCCTCGGCGAATACCTACTAAAAACTATTGATTTTTTTGCAAGATTGGTCCCACCGTCGAATACAAGTGGTGGATGGGATGATGTGCCGCACGTCGGGACTGCTTGAGACTTGTGCTTTCCAGGATTGACCAGTAAAGCTGGAGACCAGAAGCAGAGTTTGCAGCACCTCATGCCATCCCTTTAGGATGAACAACCACAAGCTGCTCTCCTGCTTGATCCTCTGACAGGCCTAAGTGGAGCATAGGGGAATTAGAGCAGAATTTCCTTTTGCCAGTGTACGTCACAGATCCATTCTGGCTTGTAAGCTGCGTGTAGCTCCTCTACATGCTCTACAATGGGAAAGAGGTTGCTTATGACTGCTCTCCATTTGGGCCACTCATGCCCACCATTGACCCTTGTTGGAGAAGTAGAAGTGGAATAACCTGCTCCCTTTCTGTATTCAGCTGAGTACTATAGGATGTAAAGCCTTATTTCTGCCATATATATTTCTAAATGTACTTATTAAGATTTATAGCACAAAATGGTTCTTTTCAGAAAATATAATGGCCTAGAGAATAAGGAACAGGCAGAATAGGCGAGGGCTCAGAAACTTGTGGTGAGGCTTGAAGCCAATGACACCTGTGCAGCCCTGTCTTCTTTGGGAATGTTACCCTTTACAGTAACTGAAAATCATTAGTGAATCTAGATATACACCAGAACTCTAGAATCATTGTATTTTATCTGCATTTTTGTGGAGGTTTTTGTTTGTTTGTTTATTTGTTTGTTTGCTTTTAGTTACAGCCTGTTTTTTAAGATGGGAATTTAGCTGGCCTCCCTGTAGGAATTTAAACGTTAGGCACTTGGTCTAAGCTAAGAAGGGTACCTCTTATACTGATGGATGTCTAATACAGCAAGGAGGAATTGTTCTCTGGAGATGCTCATGTCATTTTTTGATGATAACTAATTGTCAGTACCTAGGTAGTTAGCTGAGAGTAGCTACATAACTTTCAGGTAGCTAAAAACATCTCAGACAAATTTTACCCAAGAGTCTTGTAGCTTATTCCACTGGAAAGCCCTATGCTGAATGCTGAGATTTACTTTTAACAAGTAGATATATGCAGGTTGTCTTAAATATGCAGAATAGTCTACAGTCGGGCATTTGTTGAACTATTTGTCATTTTTTGAGGGTAGAGAGTGATGATAACAGTGTGCTAGTCTTTATCTATGGTCCCCATGCCAGAAGTCAAGACCACAGTCATCAGTGGCTGATGTGGCTATTTTTGAGGGAAGATGTCTGTGTCCTCACCTCTCACTGCAATCCCTTTACTATGTTAAAAGTTGTAACACAACAGCCTCAGCGACACAATACTGGGGTGTTGTCCTTGATCTGGAGTGATCCCTCATGGGCAGGATGGCCAGCAGTGATTCCTCTGGTAAGGGACTGCAACAGAGCTTTTGGGAATGGATGCATTTCAGACACACTGTTGTGTTTGCTCCTGAGGGTAGGGCATGCATAATGACTTATTTCTGGTAAACGACATCATGGGCTGGTACACATCCCATAGATATTGGGCTGTTGGTTTTTCTTCGTGCTGTTTTCCAACGTCCTTCACATAGCCTCTCATGAATTAATTTTGCCCTGGCAGTCATCCAGCCTGGACTAAACTGGGAATCTTTGCATTTCAGGCACTTCTTTTCTCTTCTCTTCTGCCTTGTCCTTTCCTGTCATTTCCTTGAGGACCATTTCAATTACATCATAAAATAAATCTGCAACCAAGTTTATTACCTTCTCTATTTTATTTTAGCAGTTTACTACTAAGCTAGTGGGAAAAAGCCACAGATGAATACCAATCTTCAGTTTAGTGTAATTTTCTTCTTCTTATGTGTATTTTATATTTATTTTTTCTTCCTCTTCTTCTCACAGTTTAGGAGTAAATTACATAGCAGGCAAAAGGCAATCAATACATTATTCAAGAAAGAATATATCATTTTTTTAAAAACAGAATAGGTGAATGAAAAGAGAGTCTGAACAGTTAAAACAAAAACTTGGTTTTTTTTTGCTAAAATCAAATCTTTTTTCCACTCCTTAAAATTCACACTGTTATTTTACCCTCAGAGTTGGCATAACTACTTCTAAGGTTGAAATTGTGATCTAAAATATGAAAGAAAAACTAGAAAGAGTTTTATTTTTTAAAAAAATAATGTATGATCAAAAGGTCTGAATTACATAAACTGTGTTGGAAGTTTTTATGAAAAGGCAGTTTTTAATATGAATTACTTTCTTGCATTCCTAAATGCAGCCATAAGCCAAATATAGAAAGGTCCATTTGCTCTTTTCCTTCTCTCTGTGTGAATCATCTTGCTTTCCAGTGTGAAACAGAAAAAAAGGAAAAATGCAAGTCAAAGTAAAAAAAGACAGAAGTCAGCTATATCAAGTAGTATCTTCACATATTTTAAAATAGAAAAATATAATTCCCTGAAGAGCTTATAAAATAAAGATAATTTTCAACTTTTCAAGATGTTTCATATAATTGTTCTTCAACCAGCTCCACAATTAAGATGGCCAAGCTAAGTCTTTAGAGAAGGAACATGTTAATTCTACATTTCCTGTGTTTTCTATTCCTTTCATTGTTAGTATTCTTGAAAAGTTAATAGGCACTCACATCACGAATATGTGCCTGCAGCTTTAGCTTCATCTTAACATGTTATTACGTGATTATTATATAATGCATCAGAAATGACTTCTCATTATTGTTTTTAATTATGATGATTAGCTTGGCTTCCTTCTTCAAAGGTCTAATTCTGCATCTTTATTTTCTACCCCAAGAGAGCTTCATTCAAATCTGAGACATGTCAGAACCAACCAGACAAATTATGTCATCAACACATATTTTATTACGGGTTACATGACAAGTTTGTACTCTTTGGTGAATCTATCCAGGCTACTGAAGTAAATAATCTTGTTTGGTCAGGCTGTCTATGGATAGCAAATGACACATTCAGTTAACTAGCTTTCTTTGGTGGCAGAATGTGAGGAAACAGAGATCATTTATTTATGGCATAATTCATATTTTAAAACCATCATTTATTTATACTGTTGATGCAGTTTTCTTACTAGCATCGTATCACAGTTGACCATGCTTTCAAATAGCACAGGACCACATATATTCCTCAAGCCAAAACTCAACCATCAGAAGCTGTTAGTGCAGTTTCCACTGTGCACTGCACAAACATACACATGCGGCTGAACATCACAGCAAAATAATCCTTCATGCATAATTCACACTTCCAGTCTCTGCATGCTTTATGCACTGGCGAATTACTTGGTTGTGCTGAGGTAATTCAGAATGAGCTGAAAAGCAAATTATGGCAGGCATGTGCTGTAACATTATGATTCAGCAGGCCTGTTTTTTTGATTATTATCTCTGAGAATTGATTCTGAAATAAAATATATGTAGCCTCCATGGTTCAGCCTCAAGTCCACTGTGTGTTGTCTGAGGATGTCTACAGACTCATTTCAAAGGCATACGCAGTTTAGAAACCAAATTTTCTTTCTTTCTTTTTTATTCAAAATGGGCCTTGGCATGTGAAAATCATTAAACGCAATTTCTTTCAGATGCTCACAAAGGTTGCATAGACTCTGCAACTGCCCCGGTACACTTTGACCCTACAACTCCTGTCCACTTTAGCAGGAGTGCTAAGTGCTTCAGGCATTCAAAATTGAGCCCTTAATGTATTAAGCGCATTACTAGTAGTTACAGTTCTGCTAAAATTTCCATTACAAGTCTGGATTACCAAGCAGAGCAGACTGTTGGAGAGGCAACTGGCTTTAAAAGGGGTTTGAACATTAATGTTGGATCAGAGCCTGAGTAAACACTTGACATTTTCAGGATATTTTTTTCCTGAAAAAAAAGCTGTTTTGTTTTTTCAGTCTTTACAAAAAGAAAAAAAAAAAACACAGTTTGGGCACAGTCTGAGGGAAATACCAACATGACAAAACAGGGTGTGGATGACTCATATGATGCGCATTCTTGCTGCACGTAGCATATTGTATGGATCAGCAGCTGCTTACAAGCCTCTCTCCAATTTCACACCAAAAGTAGCCGCTGACAACCTAGGAGGAAAAGGCACTAGTAAACACAACAGCTGGGCCATGAATACCTTTCTTTCATACACTGCACTCTTGTCTGTTTGCCCTTAAGAAGACAATTTTTCAAGTTACGCAGAAGAAAAGATGCATCTGTTCAGAGGATTTGATCCAGTGTGCAATAAACTTGCTAAATTTCATCAGTTTTACTTAGCACCAGACCAAGCTTTACGTCTGCCTTGCCTTTCAGTGGGAACAG
Source organism: Tinamus guttatus (assembly GCF_000705375.1). Next base: position 358,912 of record NW_010579975.1, read on the forward strand.
GAGTAAGCCCTAAATCTCTCTTCTGCTGGGTCAGGCTGCGTTCAGGCAGAGCTTTTTAAGAAATCCCCTCTCCCTCTTTCAGTCCTTGTTCCCCCTCCTGTGTTTCCTCCTGCACAAGGGTTTTTTTGCCTGCCTGGTGAAGCCCATCTCTTACCCCGTTCAGCTCACAGCACATCTGTGCCAGCAGCTGTACTGTCCCAAAAGGGGGGTGCAAAGGAGCACAGAGGCACGGGGTAGCTACTCCCTCCAAAAAGTGCCTACACAGGACAAACTTTCATTTTGGTGTTCCCTTGCCCCAGTAGTAATGCAGTAGTAGTCATAAATAGCAGCCACTGGAATGACATCAGTATTGCTGCAGGAGGGTGGCATATCTTCAAATTGAGCTTATCTGGAACGATGCTGCCAATCTTCCTATTTCTCGCAGCTCTCCTTGGCTAGCAGATAACACAAACATCAGATCCTGGAGATACTCACAAAATCACATACTCTGAAGAATTTATCTGTGTGCCTTGGTTGCAGGGGGGCACTCAAAAAGAGTACATGGGTGTTCTGAAAGATCACAAGTGCTGACATCCACACACACACACACACAAAAAAGCTACTAATTTATTCAATGTATTCCATCTATTTATTTTTATGTGTCATACTGTTTTCTCAGCTGGATTCCTCCTTTTAGAAAGTGAGAGTATTCTGAAGTGGATTTGTTATCATCACATGTATGATCAGCAAAGCATGTGACTTGACCTTATGTAGGCGGTCTGCATTAAACCTTGCAAATCTTTTCATTTTTAAAAATGAAGAGATACTACTGTTGTGAATATGCAGTACGAGTGACAAAGTCTGAAACAAACATACGACACATCAGCAAACATGGCAAACTATGGCTGCAGCTCTTTGCCTGGAAACTTGGGCAGTTGCTTACCTTATTTTTTCCTCCCCTGAGCTGCTCCTCTGAATTCATAAAGAATGGCATTAAAAGTAAGTGGATTTGCAAATCCGGCCATGTAAAAACATGCTGATGTCAAGTAGGAGAAAGTGGCATGAACAGGCACGGTAAAATTAATGGTCAGTGTTCATTTGACTGCAAACGATTCTGCCAGGGATGATGGCCAAGAGTGTCTATCCGCAGAGAGCAGAGGTGCTCCCATGGTGCCTGTTGTCCGGTTCTCTGGCCTCCTCTTGGGCAATAGCATCAGCTAAGTCTATTTTTACTGTTGTATGTCCCCTGTGGCTTTTATGTTACTCTCCTGGCTTTCTCTATGATTGTGTCACTTGTCTACAGGCCAGTTTTATCATCCTTGTTTTTATTCCTTTATATCCCACTAGCTGTGCCATTAGTCTTGCTGCTTATGCAGGCATGGGTGATTCATTGATTAGTGTTAAGTCATACTACTGAAGCTATTTATTTCTAACAATATCTGAGTATTAACTAGCAGCTTTTCCTGTCTATATTTACCTCTGTTGGATTTCTACGTTTGCCTGCTGTGCAATATGTGTCAGTGCGTAGGTCATCGTGTAATGCCTTTGCCCATGAATTTCCATCGCTAGCTCAGCCTTCCCTAGAAGAATTGCTCATATCCGGGTTTCTCCCTTTTATGCTTCAGTATTTCTGGACTTTCCATATGGGAATATGGACCACGATCCAGCAAAGCATTTAAGCACAGGTTTCCCATGAGTATCCCTATTGAACACAGATAACTATCTGTATGCTTAAAATAGGCATTATTAATCAAATGTTTCTTTGAAGTGTATCATCAGCAGGATAAGTTAAATACAAATGTGAATTGCATTAATACATAATGAAGAACTGATCTGTAATGACCACCATGATAAAAATCCAGCTGCTTTTGCAGCTGAGGAGTTAGAGTTCAATACAGTGGTCTTACGCCGGAGCAAATGAAAGCAACGTTTGCTTTGGGAGTTTTTTTTTCCAAAATGCATACAGAGTTGGTCTCACAGGACAACGATCTTTTATTTGCAACTCTTTGGTGAAGGTCGTAATAAAATACTATGGCAGAGTTCAGAGAAACTCATGGTATTAGTAACTTTTTTTGCCAAGTTCAGCTCCTAAGGAATGCAATATATTGTGTGTCCATGTTACAAAGATAAAAAGCCAGAGTGTAGCAGTGTGAACTGCCCCAGGTCTTATCTGTACAATAGCATGGCACTTGGAAGAGATTACAAGGGTCAGATTAAGAAAAGGCTTTAGGTATCTAAAGCAGGAGTTCCAGAGTGAAAACTGAGAACGTAGAGCCTACGCAGCTGTGGTCTGTAATACATAGTCATGAGTGGATTTGTATGGGAGATGAGAGGTGATGGAAGCAAAAGTCTGCCAATGCAGTGTGCATTCAGTACCCTATGGATACAAGGGTGAGATTCCTCACTCCTAATTTGGAAGTTTACAGCACAGACTTCTGTCTCTGAGCTAATCGTCTAGACTCTCTTTATAGTCACCAGAGGGAAACAGAAACTTCTGAAAGGCAATTTATCTGATCCATTCTAAGTGAGTCTACGAGGAGAAAATGCCCTGTGCTTTGGAAAGGCCTGTTTCACACCACAGACTACAAAGGCAGCACTGACACCAACAAAGACACTGAGTTAGGCAAGGAGGATTCCGCTCCAAATTAAGGTTTCACAGATACATTTTTTTTTCTCTATTTTCCAGACTTTATGTGTAACTAATGTTGATTTGTCTTCTGTTGTTCTGGTGGGAAGAGATGGGCAGGAAGGGGAGATATTTTAAACACATTTTCCTCTGACTTTTGAGAAGTCTTGGCAACTACTTTTTGCAAATGTGTTTCATAGTCATCTATATCTGTAAGCTCCTTTGCGCTGACAGTTGGGAACCAAAGCAATCCAGAACACATAGTTATTAGCAAATGAAAATCATATAAGTAAAATGTACATGTCCTAACAATTCACCTACTATACAGTTAATATTATTGTCAAATGGGAAAATCATCTGCTCTTTGACAAACATGATTTTTATAGCAACAGTCAGGCAGTGACAGCTATAATTAAAGGTAGATTTTTTTCTAGAATACTAATTTGTGTAACCAACACGAACACACAAAAGTCTACGGTCAATCCTCCTACTTCTTCTCACCCCCAAAACCCACTTCATCATCAGATTAACTCTAGCAAAAGTATCATTATTTATGAGGCAATTTTGTATTAAAGAGCTCTAGGTTCATGTCACCTGAGAAATTTCCTTCCATCCTGTGCCTTATCACCTGCAACAACTGTTATAAGGTGGACAAGGCATCTTCAGAGCAGTGCAAGTCTTCAGTCCTTCTTAGTGCCCCATGCATGCTCATGGGTCTTCAGCGAGTCTGTAAAATGGATGTCCAATTCCCAGCAGTGTTTTTATGCAGACACCTCTGAATGCGTGAATGTGCATGCAAACTGCTTCATCGGTCTGAAAGACAGGCCCTCTACACCAGGGCACACACAAAGACACAAAAGAGGATGAGAATTTGCCTTCTGTTGTCATCCCTCTCCACCAGGCCAACCCTTTTAGATTATCATTGTAGAACTCTTTTTTTTTTTTTTCCCCAAGTTTTCTGCTCATTTAACTTAATCTTGGATAGGTTTTGGCATGAACTTGAAACCTGATTCTCAAGATGAGTAGATTTGTGATTAAAACACAGTGCAAAGATATACTCTACATCTGTTAAAGTTAAATAAATCTACAGGAATAGGCTCAGAAAAAAAAAGGAAAGAAAAAAAGTGTTATTATTAGTATTTGGGTTATGTTTTGGTGGCTGTGAAGTTAATTCAGAAATTCATCTAGAGCAACATAGCAAGATATTTTTAGCATATGATAGTTCAGTACTGCTAAGCTTCTATAATCCTCAAGTGTTTTTTTTTTTTTTTTTGTGCGGCACTTCTTAATTGCATTTTGCATCTATGTGTGGTAGTTTGTAGGCTTCCTAAAATAAATATTTCCTATATATCCATATGCATGAACCACACTTATTTTGTAGTACAAGATGTGCTGACAGAGATTAAAAGATTGCAACACAGCAGAAGGTGTGCTATCTTGCAAGTGCGAAGCGGGTAGCTTTGACTTCGTTGGTCGCGCCTGTCTTCCAATTCATAACAGTTCTTGTTCCACATAAAACTATAATCACCTCTCAAGCCTCCTTTCTTCAGGCACTGACACTGCAGGCTCTTTGGGGCTGTAGAAAATAAAAACTTAAATAGAAGTTTTAGCCTCAAGGGTAAAAATGCTTAAGCTGCAAAGTTTTCTTATTGCAGTCTTCAATAAACCCTTCATGCTGTGGGTTTCAGAGCCTTTCAAGTAGGTTAGATAATAGCCAGTAATATCTATTTTATTTACAAGGATGTAACACCTTGGATTTCAGGGTAGGATTAAGCTAAAAAAAAAAAAAATTACAAATGGTCCCTGGCCAAAGAGGAGGCTGTGGCTGTGCAGCTCCTTCCTGATGGCCCTCTGGCCACCTTCCTCACTGCCCATCCTGGAGGGCTCAAACCTCAGCTTTGCCCTTTCCTTCCTTCACCAAGGTGATCTGTGGCAGGAAAACACTGCAGATCTGGCCCTGAGGCGTCACAGACACATTTTATTTTACATAGTCATCTTGACAAATATGTTTCTGAGGAATCCAGAGCGGAGTCAAAGCCAGCTGACTAAAGGGAACGCTGTTATCCTGCTGTTAACATAGAAATGACAGTGGAGTCATAGGTATAAATTAGAGAAAGAATAGTCCTAATCCTATATTTTGTCCGTCTCCACCTCCACCTCTCCCATTTCTGCCAACTCCTTTGTTTAGTACATTTGGAAAGAGTTTTATGATGTTTTTCCTGGCAGAAACTACAGTTTCTGTAAAATGGGCTTTCTGGTAAGGAAAGAAAATTCAGAACAAACAAAAAAAACAAAAACAAAAACAAAAAAACACAGTTTTGGCCAAACTAGTGCCACAATTTACAAGCAAATGGGATTTTTTCACTATGTAGAATAGTCTCACCGTGAAGGCAAAAGGGTGGGACACTGAGGCAGGTCCCTCACCTGACTACCTAGCATACCTGAAAAGGAAGTGCTCCTTGGATGCTCACCCCTGTTTAGGCACGAAGGCTGATAAAATGGGTTTGACATTCAGCAAATGGGCAGGACCTTTAGGAAAACAATGCCCAACTTTCCCTGAGGATTTTGAGGAGGCAGTCATGCTCCAGCAGGATTGACCATGAATCCGTCAGGCAATGTGAGGTGTGAGCACCACCTCTTACTCCAAGCTAACTCCTAGAAGTAAGGGAGAAGTGCACAGTGTAAAGCCTTTGTGTAAAGCCCAGATGAAGCATGAACTAGAGAATTGCCAGCAGGCACGTCCAGTGTGCAAAAGAAGTCCTTAAGAGAAGAATGAAGTGCTTTTACAGATGTGAATCTTGTAATTAAAATAATAAATAATACAAAATTAGCAATAAATAACTGCTAACAGTATTTTTTTTCACCCACCAACTTGCTGGGAAATTTTGAAAGAACAAGAGCAAAAAACAAATCACACTTTCTCTCCTAAAGCACACACAAACTCTCTTAAATTCATGCGCACAATTATCTGTTTCTCAGTATTGAGAAAAAGACTCTAGTTTGACAGCCTCTTAATTTGCATTTTTTCTCATATTTTTATAAACTCTCACTACCTACTAAGGTGGTTCACAAAACGCTGTGATTAGGTGTTGAAACTGTAGTTCAGCCAATATTTTGGAAGACAAATACAAAAGAGGAAAATTGAGTTGGTGTTTCTAATCTTGCAAAGAGAAGAAAACTTACGTAACAGAGAAAAACAAATACATGATAGGACATTAATCTAGGAGAAAGATAAACTATTCCTACAGTGTTCTTGTTGTCTTTTTTATTTTTAAACTGCGATATCAATAGAAAACAATGGGCTTTCCCATAGATGAATGAAAACCATTTTTTTTTATTTTTTTTTTTTTTTTTTTTTTTTTTTTTAAGAATAACTTCTCCAAATTAAAGAGGAGAACAAAGAAATTATCAAAATTTTAAGTTTACAAGGCCAAGCACCAGCAGGTCAGAAAGCAACAGGGTTTCTAATAATTTACTATTTAATGTTTAATTCAATATTAAATTGTGCCTGTGGCCAGCATTGCTACACACTTCATTTTACATAAAATTCTTGCCCCAGAGAATGAACAGTCTCACCTGATCAGGCCGGTGTTCTGCATTTTGCTTTGGTCACTTTTTGGCTCTAGACCTTATCCATTACATTATTCAAAATGGCAAGTTGAACACTTGCCATTTAGTTCCCAGAAGACTTGTTCAGTAAACTACTTGAATTTATTCAAGAAGATAATCACCAAATGTATGCCTTCATGCAGCAACCGAAAAAGTTGCTATCTACATGGTTAGGTTACAATGAGAAGAGAGGAGAGCAAAACAAAAAAGAGAAGACTAATTAAAACATGTGTTCAACTGCCATGTTTATTAACTTTCTTAGGCAAATGCAGGTGAAGCCAAGGCCAATGCAGGCAAAGGTTGTAGTTGCCAAAAGCAGCAACCATCTACTTTCCCTGCACTCAAAGTTGCACCGTCTGTTCTGGAGGTGCTGCTTCCTGCACCCCCACCTCCTCCATGCTGGCCCCTTCAAAGCTTCCCAGGCAAGGACTCCTGCAACTGCCTGTACAGACCCGGTTATTTTCACAGGCCTCAAAACGTCTGCAGAATCATAACATTTATACACTTCTAATAGGATGCTATAATTTACTTTATTCACTCACATATGTGAAATATTGTGCAAATTAACTTTATTCACACCCACAATTCTTTTGAAAAGAGCCAATAACTGCTACAGCATGTTTCAGACAGAGAGTGAAAAGAAATGCCCAAAGCAATTGGACAGAAGGATGGCCTGCCTTAACGCTCTCCCTTTACTCAGTCTTTCCAGGTGAAACAGTGCATTTCTTAAGGTATAAATCCTCTCTTTTTGTCCTCTTTGATCCCTTTACCTGAGAAGCAGTGTGGTGAGACATGCCTACAGGGACAGCTGAGCCATTTGAGTTAGACCATATACATATTCATGTTACCAGCTGAGCAAACCGAGGAGAAAAAAAAGCAGCAAAGGAGAAAAAAATATTTGCATGAAAGGTAATAGTGTCAGGAACACAGCATAATTTCTAAGCCACAGGCTACTCACAAGGGTTTATTTGTTGTTGTTATTGCTTTTTTGAAAGAGAGTTATTAAACGCCGAGCCTTACCCATGCAATATTAGCAAGCTCTCACAGGTAGGGATGGTAATTATAAGGCTTCATTCACTGGGAAGAAAGTCGAAAGCCTGAGGGACATGGTTTCCTGGTATAGTATAATTGTACTTCCTTCTCATAAAAGGACAGTGCTTATTTCCCATAACAGCATGGCAAGCATAAATAGTTACCTTTGCCAAACCCAAACCACTCTCCATTCACGTCACTGGAAAGACTGTTTTCCTCACTGAACGCTGCTGGATGGGGTTCTTGCACCCGAACCAGTAAAGCATTTTGGTGTAATAGATTGTTGCTGTCAATGGGAACGTTGCTTTGCTGTACTACAGGTGCAGAGAAATATCCAGATATCTACATATCTGTATGAATAACAGGTCAGAAACACGAATAAAATTGCTAATGCTTCATTTAGAATCAAAAGCTAGAAGCCCTCAGTTGGATAGTAAGGTCCCCTCTCTGTTGGGCCCATGAACCCTTAAACTTCTTTTGACCTTCTTTTGATTTGAATAGACTGTAACTGTCCATTTCTCTGTCTTCTCTGTCCTTTTCTTTTCCAGCCTTTTAATAAAATGTGACCTGCCTTTGGCTCCCAGAAAAAGATCAGATCCTTCTTACAAAGCTCTTCTCAGTTTCAGAGCATTCTTTTCCACAGCTCTCCTGGGACAGACAATCTGTGCCCATGGTACAGTAGCTGAAGCAGAGAGATACAGACTTTATCAGGGATCTCCTGTGTAACTTTGAAAAAAATGTTAAATCTGTAGTTATTTCTCTACCTCTGGTCTTCCAGGAGCCTTCAATTGCTTAGGATTAAGACCTTAAGAGAACCAAGATTGTGTCTTCAGCACATATGTTATTCTCCAGAATGCTAATGTTTTCATCTCCTGATCCAATCTGGCCTTTTTTTTTTCTCTTTCCACCTGTTCTCTAAGAAAAACTGTCTGACAGCTTGTCTTTTACAGATTCCTTATTTGGAGATTCCTAATTAGTCTAATCAGAGCCGCTCACCACATTGCTCATTTCTCCCTTTCTGTCCAAGGTTCTCTCTTTAAAATTACTGGTATCATCTCCAGATTCATTTGAGCGGACAATCATCGGATTTAATAACTCTCTGCCATTCACTTTATGACAGCTCTAAGAATTACTTCTATGACCCCCTGTGGTTTTTGTTCAAGAAGGAAGAAACTGATCCTGGGAAAAGAAAACACCTCTCTCTCCTCTCCCCCCACCACTCCAAATGGAGTTGGCAGCTTGCTGCACACACCAAGGAAAAGTCTTGAGTGTCAGGCAGAATCAATGAATAATGTATGCATGTCTCAATTCTTCACTTTGGGCGTTAATGCCCAATATAAAACCCAAGAAAAAAAAAGCATTAGCTAATTAGCTACCACTTTATTGGAAAAGTGGTGTGGGAAAGTAGGGAGCAGCTGCCAGGAAGATTACCAGCTCATGCATGCTACAGGGTCTGCAGCCCATCCTGCCTGCTGAGTAGCCAGGCAAGGGATGGCACCACCTCAGGCACAGTCTATCCAGAGCTGTCCTGACAATGGCACAGCCACCAATTTAGGCCTCTAGCAAAATGTCACAATCTAGCTCTTAATCAGCTTCTTGCATTTAATAGCTTCTTCCATGGGACTGTGTATTTAATAAAAATCAAGGGTGGTGTCTTCTTCTCAGACACTGGGTGTGAGCAGAACCTGAGGGCTCTTCCATGGGTATTGCAACTGGCTGGCACATCTAAGAGAAAACCTCAGAGCGCTCTGGAGAGATGTATTCACTGCATTTCATCACCTCCTCACTTATTCATTCATGTACCAGTGGCCTGTGCCCCATGGCTCAAAGCCTATTGAACTCCACAATAGTCATTCTCAGGAACCTTCATGGGTGTTTGATTTAGTCCCCAAAAGCAATTTGTTTGAAAGAGTTTTCCTTTCTAAACATGGTTCATTTATAGACATTTGAATTGAAGCTTTTAAGACACAGAGAGTGTCCTGTAGCACATTTGGGGAGGTGGGGGTGAAGCTTCTAATACAATATAAAAACCCAGAAGTCTTCAATTCTTTTGTTATTTGGAGAAGGAAGCTACTGTTTTCTTACAGCTACAGCTAAGAAAGTGCTGACACACACAAAAAATTTACCACATTGCTCAAAATTAAAATTTGTGCCTTTGTAGGAAAAAAAACCTGTAACATCAAGTCTTACGATGAGAATAGACCTGTAGTTAAACCAGAGTCACACATAATGATTTCTACACAACAAAAGAAAAAGTGAGAATAAAATAACTACTCATCTTTTATTAAAACAGCAATAGCTAACTATATGTTGAATAAGAATTTTTAAAGACTACTTGGAATTTAAAACATGTATTTATTAGCTGGGTCCATTGGGTGATCTTTTTAATATTTTTTTTTTAATGGAATATGTTCATTTTGTAAGGATGAAGGAGAGAACAGCAAATTTGTTTTCTCAATGGGAAAAGTTTTTAGCTGAGTATTATTTCTCAGGAAACCTCAGCATACTTCTGGATCTAATACCACATAAGCCGCAAAAATGTATCATGTCTAAACTAAAATAGCTTTTTTACATTCTAAGCCTTTCAAATCAATAGATTAAGAATTAAAATTTCCATGAAATTTCTAAATTTGAGCAAGAACATTTCTTTAAAGGTCGACACCAGGGCCAATGAATCCTTAGTAATGTGTCTCTCATCAGACACCATAAATTCTACCAAGTTAACACCAAGAGTGGTAGCCTTTTAGGTCCCATCAAACAATTTCTGGTGTTTCTCTACTGCAGAAAATCCAGATCAGGTTGTGGTCTGGAGTTATCTCAAGGTTGGAAGGGAATGTGATTCCAAGAGAAGGCTGGGCAGAAGATGGAGTAGCTCAACCCACGTGGAGCTCCATAAGAGCTCTTGGCATGGATTTGCTTGCTTGCTTCAAGGCATGTCTGAGTAGGCACAACACAGGGTAGCGCTCACACACTTAATCTCAGCCGGTTCTCAGAGATTGCCTTCATCTGAAAGGCATCACACTGTTCCTGTGGCCTGATAACGCAATTAGAAATATTGTAGTTTCCTCCTGAACCTTTGCAAGATGTGTGTGGATATGTGTGCGTGAGGGAGTGAGCCCAGGCAAGTGTGACTTCTCTAAACACGTTCTCATAGACTAAGCAATTCATAAAGTTTGGAACTCTTCCATTTCCTGATTTAAAAAGTCATGTAGCAGTCAGGGCTGTCAGCTCATTTAATTCTATCTCAGAGAAGAAAGAAAAAAAATTAGAAAGCTTAGCTTTATGTAGAATACATTAAAATACATTTAGAAAAGAAACATAAAATACACTCAGGAACAGTCTATCTGGATCTGTCTTGGGAATGGCATAGCCATGAATTTGGGCCTCTAGCTAAATGTCACAATTCAGCTCTTAATACATGTAAGTCACTTCTGGGTGAGCACCATGCACAGGCAAAGTAACACTAAGTCTCTGATTTTCACAGTTTGTGCCTTATATTGATCAGATTGCAGCATCAAAGGGCATAGAGAGCAAGTTAATCCAGTATCTGTGCCTCTAGAATACCTCTGCTGTATGACTTCAGTGACCCAGTTTCTCTTACCTCTCTGAGAACAAAGAGAAAAACAGCAAACATTCTATGAAAAAAGAAAAATCATAATAAAAATGTGTAAAATGTTGTAAGATAATTTCACAGACTCAAGTTCGACTGTTCTGTGAATGCCTAGAGCTTTATGAGTGAACCCTTTATAGTGTTTGACTGATAAACCTGCAACATTTGGCCTTAGCTACTGCTGGCTTTTGTTGTTGTTGTTGTTGCATTTCAAACATCTCCAGTGGGACAGTGTAAATCACAGAGTTCAGACCTTTGTGAACATTATTACTCTTTCACATGGCTCATCTGTATGACCCAGTAGTTGAATTCAATGTCAATATTTCTGAGACAATGTATACTTAACCTCTTCCTTTTTCTGGTTAGGTGCTAATCTGCTATTCCAGGAGCTGTCTGTTAATGATGCATAATATAGCACTGTTTTAGTCCACAAAGCTGAAGGAAATGCATATATAAACCATTCTCCCCTGCCACACAAGCTTCTGAGAAGCACAAAGAACATACATTAATAATGACTGTAGTAAAGATTAGCACTTTCTTGGAACTAAAATGAAGAAAATATAGAGCTTTCTCTCAGGAACATTCAACGCTTTCAATAGACACCTGCTAAATGATATTCTGTATTTCCTCTGGTTAGCTAATAAGGTTTGCAGGTTTCCTAGGAACAATCAAAGTATTCTTGTTCATCTTTGCTCTTGGACTATTCCAATGGCAATGGCCTGGACTAGGTCCCTTTCAAGGACTTGTCTCCTTAATTACATCGTTGGAGGTCTGCTAACAGAATTAACCTTCAGGAACACAGTAAGTCTACCACTAAAGCATCAAGACTCTGTCCAAGGGATATGAGAGAGAGTTCTTCCTGACTTGAAAAGCAGGAGGAAAATAACTTGTCCTAATCTCATTCATGAAGCAGATCAACCAGAGTTATGCTTTAGGAGCACCTGTGGTCTTTGCCCAACAGTTCTCTGGCTGAGACTCCTCTTTTTTTATTTTTTTAGCACTTTGGAAATGAAGTCCTCTCAGAAATCCTCTCCTCAACAGTTCAAATATGTCCTTGGTAAATGAGAGCAAACCCGTTCTATTCTGTGCTTGGACATTCCGGCCTCGGTCAGTCCTT
>NW_010579977.1:0-11413 GCF_000705375.1 Tinamus guttatus
ACCAATACATCAGCCATAGTAAATAAGGTTTGAAAGCCTATTCAGTATCACACGAGAAAACAGCACAATATTGACATCCACAGCACAACCAGAATACAGTTCTGGAGGCATACAAAGAGGTATCCTTGCTCTTACTTCCTCTCTCCTTATTGGAAAAAGATGAACAAACGAACAAACAAAAAAAAACTGACATTCCTTCTGAGTTGTTGTCAGAAATTTCACTTTCTGGCAATGAAAGTACATCGTTATAATTTCAAATTGATATCTTTGTGACTAAGACCAGAAATGATAGATGTTTCAGCTCATACCACTCTCTACCATCAAGAATTTGTTGAGAAAGAAGTGACATGGAAGTCTAAAGCATACCAGAGAAAATCTCTGAAATCTTATAACCATTTCATTGGAACACACTGAAGGAGAATGTTCAATTACTACATAGCTGAGATGCATTTTTAAAGCATCAGAGAGAAAAGAAGACAAAGAGAAAAGAAGAGGAAATAAAAATAAGATTAAAGCACGTCCAATAGACCTGAGTTATAAATAATCATTATCATCACGTATCAAAGCACTTTAGCTGCATAATCTTTAAAAGTGGAAATTGTCATAGAAATGATAACAGATGGGGAAAAATAATCTTCTATGCTATGCTTCTAAATGCTCTTTTAGTACCAACTGTTTGCCTTTAAAATATGTGAATTTATTAATTCTTGGGATTTCTTTAATGAATTAATTTAGATAAGTTTCACTATATGAGACTTTAGTCCAAGAGTAAGTGGGCAGTGGAGCAAACATAAAGATATCCAATATTTAGATTTCTTTCCAGACAGTTGGATGAATTTGGTCCAACAGTGCTTCCTTAGCAAGCTATGGAAGTCTAACTACCAATGCTTCATTTTCCTAATACATTTCTGCTGGCCTTTATTATTCTGCCTTATAACAGTCAAATTACAGTGGTAGAACCTATATCCATAATTTACAGCCACAGTACACTAACTAGGTAGTTCACTGAAGCTTAAAGAATTAGTTGATATTTCATTAGGCAATTACTAATTTAGAACACAAAACTGATTTGGGTGTGCTTAAGAAGTGAAGGGAATTGTATGCCTGAGATGTTAACAGAAACTAATTAAAAGATGGAGTATTTCAGATCACTTTGCATATAGGACAGCTTTTAAAAAGGAATTCCTTATCTTAAATAGGCTTTGAGTGGTGGTAAGCAGCTAACCAGGAAGCCAAACACTACAGCTTTGAAACAGAAAAAAACAGATAAGAATTTTCACGATCTTTGAGAAAATCAGGATCATTCATCAAAGGATACTTGTTTGTCAGCTATTAAGGCATTTATTACAAATTTCCTTTGGTTTCTAGGAAAGAAGAATCTGGATAGTCGCTGCATTACAAACTCATTTATCTTGAACCAAGCCCTTCTCAGACACCACAAAGCTGGCAGGGTGAAGTGGAGAATAAACACCGCATTCTTCTAACTTGATACAAACCAAGGTAGAGGAAAAAGCCAACAAGGACCCATCTGTTAAACAGCCTTGGACTACAGATAGGACAAGTGTCTGTCTGCACCTCAGCACCTAGATTTTCCCTGCCCAAAAACAAAGGCTGGTGGGGACGATGGTTCTCTCTTCCACCATCACCTAAGGAAAGAACAGATGGAATGGTTATGTTGCCAAGGGAGGAGAGGACTGAATCTTTCCATGGATATAATGTAAGCACAAGGAGATGGATACATGAAGTGGAGCCCTCTGACAGCCAGTTTCAGCATATCAGCTAATAAACAGGACTGAACAATCTTTCTATTCCTCTACTTATACAACTATGCTACTTAGTCCTTTTTTTCTGTTTCATGGGATCAGTCATGGAATATGTTAGCTTTGCAAAACTACTAGTTTTTTTTCCAAATGCATTTTGCCTAGACTAGAGAGGCTCATCACTCCTGTTTCAAGAGCTTTCCACATTATTAACAGCTAATCTTTGATTTCCCTGAAAGAGATTACCATAAAGGAACACTGTTATCTCTTGTTGTCTGAAATGCCTCCCAGAAGCAAGAGGAACATGACTTTGGGAGGCCTTGACTCCCAACACGCAGTGAGACAACCTTTGGCAAAGGCTGGTAGCAAGAAGGAAAGCGTGCTACATTAGACTGTGTGGCCAGAGAGCTAGCTCTATATTGTCCTTATCAAAGCATATATTTGACAGTGTGCTGGCCCATAATCTCTCCCCCCTGCTCTGCTTGTGAATACCATAGAGACACAGTACTGTGGGTGCAAAGACTGGGAAATGTGTTTTCTGTAGATGTGGCAAGACAGTGCGAGCAAGCAGATACAGGGCCCTCTAAGGCCCTCCATGCTTTTACCACACAATGAAGTTAATGATAGACCCCCCTTTCCATAGGGCTTTGAGCTCTGCCAACGAAAGTGCATTACAGAATTGAATGTCAGAGTGTGAAAGCCTCCAAACATGTCTGTGTCATTGCCATCAGTAATGTCAAGCAATAGGACAGCATCTGAGAAAATCAAAGCAGCAAAACCATAAGCAAAACTTTGTGCATCCCATCTAGCAACAGAAGTAATGACTTTGCTGCCTTTTTGCAGAACCCCAAACTGTCCTAAAATATTTTTCATTTGTCTTTTCTTTTCCTTTTCCAGTTTGACAAACAGGCCATAAATATAAATTAGCATTAGCTAGACTCAGAAACAACGCCTCTGGGAAGATGGAAGGAATAACACTAATAATTTGTAGGTAGTATCCATCGATTTGCAATTTTCTCCACTTCTAATCCTCATTTGCCAAGAAGGAAACAATCACGAGCCAATTCAAGCAACCAGTTCAAGCAGAGATAGTAGAATCTGCTCTGCTTGGAATTTTCTTTTGTTTGCATGCTAAAAACATCTTCAATTACAATCTCAGAAACTTCCTATTCAACAATTAGACTCTCTAAATTATGTTCTTTTAAATGCTATTAAAAGCAACTGGTGTATCTAGTAATTGTGGAACAACTAGTAAGTAATATCTGAATCTAATTACCTGTGAAAAACTATGGGCTGCAAATAGTGGCACAGAAACTGAGGGGAAACTGAGAATATCTGTGCAAACAAAACCTATTCAGTTCAGTGATAGCCATGACCTCTATCTGCTGCTTGTCAACACGTGGACGGATAGAGTTCTACTTGTAGCAACATTTGGAGAAAGCTTGTATTATTGCCAGTGTGAATGCTTGCACATAAATCTGGATGTTCACATGAGGACACATATTTGCAAGACAATCTGTTACAGTATTCCCAGAGAAACAACACAAGGAATGGAAAGTAATTTCAATGACCAACCACACAGCTCGAAGAGCGTGAAGGAAATGCCATTCACACACAAGTAAACCACAGTAGAAAATACATTAGCTCTCAGAAGTTCGCTGCTGGCCAGTAGAGAACCCTGGCACCACATTTGCAATAGCTAGTTATTACTGCAATGACAGGGAAAGGTAACCAAGGTAGAGTGTGAAGGGCATAAGACAGACTGACAGAATCATCATCTACAGAGTAAGAGCAAAACTACAGAGAGTGTAAGGTTAGAGCAGGAAAAAAAAAAATCACACACGTCCCTGGTTCTTCATTAGCAAGGATTCAGTATGTCATTATCTGCATTTAAATACCTAAAATTCTGTTAAGCAGAATTTTAAAAATCTGTAAAATTGATTTAAAATTCAAAATTGTAAATTCTGTTAAACAGAATTTTAGCAGAAATTCTGCTAAACAAAAGACATATTTCTGCTCTCCAAGTTGCACCACTGGTTACTTACTTTGGCTGAGTTGCTACTACAAGACCTGAAGCAATACAAATGTGATGCAGATAAAGCATAAGCGTATGACTGTTTCTATCAAACTAACCAAAGCACAAACTGAGTCAGCAGGCACCACGAGTAAGCCATCTGATACCCATCCTTGCATTGCTTCCCACCCTCCATTCATTTTAAATCTAGGATTCCTGATCATCATAAGGATATCTGAGGATATTTGTGGGTGGCTCCCTACCTTTTGTGAAGTGAATCACTGCTTCAGGAGACACCATGTTCCACTATGGAAATGCTTTTTATATTTTAACATAGAAGAGACACTAAATCCACCACACCCAGTGCCCCAGCCCGTACTTGGTGAGAATTACAGGGCTGGGCAAGTGAGATTACCTTGCTTGACATGGGTGACCTGCCTCTGGGCCAGGTGCTGGTGCTGCCTCTGGTGACTCCAGCTAATTGATTGGCAGTGGCCTGCTGGAGTTCAGGGTGCTCACATCAAGGTATTGAGATGGTCTGACAGGCAGAAAAGAAAGATTAAAATCCAATGAGCATTCCTTCATCTCTTTCACGAGATGAAAGACAGACTACTTGAGGCTTATATAAGGACGGCAGCATCTGGAGCAAAGCCAGGGACTGCCTGGAGCACTGACAGGAAATGCGGACAGAAAAGTACTAGCAATAAATCTGTTTTTCATACACAAGATGCGAATGGAGCAGGCACAGGCAATTCAAATTTTCAAATGTAATGCCTTCCTTTCAGATTTTTTTTCAAAAACCATTAGTTGGCTCTTTGTCCTGACTTGGCATTTTCTTTCTTCTGCCTGCAGATTTTTTGATCTGCTGTGAAATACTCTAAGACTAGGCTGACACAATATCCAGGAGCCAGTGAGCCGAGGAGCATCTCCAAACTGGAGACCCATAGAGACTCTTACCTGCTGCCAGGACATCCAAGCAAGTCCATCTGCCTTGGTGAGGCAGATGATGGCCTCATACATGAGAAAAGGGCTAGTGTGATACGACTACAGGTTAAGAACAGAAAGATTTCTTTCCTGGGAAGAACGTATTTAAAATACACTGGGGAGTTGTGTAAGACCAAAAGAGTCGGAGTCTGCCCACCATGGCAAAGGAGGAAGACATTGTATTTGATGATGAGAGAGATACAAGGTTGTAGGAAGAAATGGGATTTTGATCCATTGTTGCAGTCTATTATTTTATATTCCTGCAGTCATCTGAGACCAAGTAATGACAGAGTCATACAAAGCCACTAACAGCTACTGTGTAGCCATTTAATAATATCACTCAGCAAAGAAGGACTAGACAGGGCACTCTCTAGTAAATCTCTCCTAAGGACAACCTCTCTGTGTCCACTGGCTTTTCTCAAAAGGCCAAGTTAAGAAAAAAATATATCTATGTTCCACATAAAGCGGTATTTTTTTCTGTGATAAAACAACTAATTGAGACATAGCCTCACTCCCTGGAACCCAGCAAACACAGAAGGTGAATTTACAAATGCAGTGAATTTATTGGTTAACACAGAGAGTTTCTGAATTTCTGTCTCACTGATACTTCCATCTCTTAGCATCTTTTTATTCATGACACTTTCTCCTCCCAGCACAGGAGAGACCATCAGCAGAACTCCCTGTGCCACAGTGCTCTGGGTGTCCCTGCTTTAGTGGGGAGGTTGGACTAGATGATCTCTAGAGGTCCCTTCCAACCTTAACCATTCTGTGAAGCTATGAATTTTCAATACAGCTCAAAAAAAATGTAGAGTACCCCTTTTTTGAATATAGATTGAACACATTTTTCTCTATACATATTATCTTTTATATCATATTCTAAATGCTTTAATAGTCTCCTTTTTCTTACACGCTCAGCCAATTTACCATGTACTAAGGGAAGGCAAGGTCATGGTCTATAAATCTCCAAATCATCATGAGTGAGTTTTTAAAACATAAGCCTGGTATTTGCTATCCATCAGCACTGCAGAGTAACAGCCAATTTAAAAGCAAAGGCATTTTATTCATGCTAAAAGGAAAATAATATAAAGAAAATTTAACCTGACTTTATTTTTCAAAAGTAGTTACTTTCCATTTAACCTGAGGTCTAAATGGGCTATTTTTACCAGGGTTTCTTATTTTCTTTCACTCAGTTTGCCCAACCACTTATACATTGTAGTAAATTCTATAAAAACATCTTAGAGTCTAGACATTTAGAATGTTCCTTCTTTGAGGGTCACTAGTGTAAGTTCAGCAAAAACTGCTATTTCTTTCTTTTTTACTTCTTTTTATTTTATTTTTTTCCCCATTTAGCTTAACTGTTTCTAAGGTTTATTCTATTTTGTTGTGTTTTTTAATTCAAACAATGCCTCTATTCTAGGGACAGAAAAAAGTCTCCTAAAAAGCTAGTCGGAGAAGCAGGCCATAGATTTTACATTTAGTGCATTTGTTCTTTAAAATCCCTCACCTGTTACACGATAGTTCTTCATCTACTTTTTTGTTTGTTCTGTCTATGCTGCCTTTTCACTGTCTCTCTTAAATGAAACATTAGTAATACAACTGCAGTGTCTGAGGCAGAATCAAACCCATACTGTCTGAGTGGGCTTGAAGCTGAGCAAAATGAGCATGCATAAAAACAGGCAACAGAAATAGCACCTTCCTACCTAACAGACCATCTTCCTGGGGTACTGAGACACAGCTGCACCATTTAGCTACTACATACTGTGCTTTAAGGCTTTCCACTCATCTCACTGAGCTGGTACATTGAGGAGGGGGGAAGAGGATTATCTTCTTCCTTGCAGATTTACCCCGAGTTGTGGGCCTGATCCAGCAACCCCTGTGCAAGGGTGTCAGGAACAAAAGGGTTGCACTGCTGTCCCCAGTGCACTGCTGGGGTTCATGTGGTAAAGGAGCGGGAAGGGAAGGGAAGGGTAAAGGAGCGGGAAGGGAAGAGAAGGCAGACTCCAATGCAGCACACATCACAGTCTGTGGTAGACGGTAGCATCTGGAGTGAAGAGGGGGTAAACACGCTTGTAAACTGAGATCCCTTTTAGAAATGGATACAGAAATCACCGGGAAAGAACAACTGCATTAAAGACAAAACATTCCTGCAGCTGCTTTAACGTTTTCAAACAGGCACCCTTCAGCACCTGGCGAGTATGTAATGTTGTGTTCTCTTCTCTAGCTTTTCTCAATTTTTGTAGCCTAATTTCCTGCAGATGCAATAAAGATATAATTCCTACAAATACAAAACCAACATTTGTTGGCAACCCCCAGTAACTTTTTAATCATTACTGAATTTCAACAAAACCTGACAGATTGGCAGAGGACTCAGAAATCACTCTGTCCCTACAGATTACATGAAAACAACACATAGAGGAAAGTGTCCTGCAAGAAGTCAGCTTAGAGCAGAATCTCAGGAACTGCTGGACCCTAGAGAAGCTCCACAAGATAAAACCAAGTTCTCTTGCAGACAAGGTTTCACAGGCTTTACCTCACACAGGAGACAGATACTGTCACAGGCTCGTGGTCACAAAAGTGCTTGTTATTGCCTCACAAACACTGACATCATTTCCAAATACAAAAAAAGTTAATATTATAAAACAGACAAATAGCTGCAAACAGGGCTAACTTGCTCATGTTAGTTTTACAACCACAAATTTCTGAGTCATTAGGAAGAACTCTGTCCACCTTAACTTTTCAGACAGTGAAAGGAAAAAATCTCAACAAGCAGTGGCAAAGAAAATATTATTTAAACTTTTATCTAAGTGTAGGGTCTATTACACAGCAATATAGCATACCTGTGGTTAGCGTGTTATGAGAACACCACGCTCCACTTCCTGCATATCATTCTAGGGATAAGCTTTATTTCTTAGCGCTGTACTGTACAATGCCATAAACAGATGCTGAGATTAATAACTGAATATAAATCAACCTCTAGAGCTATATGTAACTACAGTGTCACCAAGGGAACCTAACTGTATTTTAAAGAAAACCGTAGTATTGTAAAAGAGTGCAAAATTTGTTTCTTCTTGTAAAGGTGTGCAAATCTGAACTCTTTCTTGAGCTTTTCAAAGGCACATAATATGAGGAAGACAGTGGGAAGGATGCAGAAAATCTGCAGAGTTCATAGTGACTAGCAGCTCACAGGACACAGGGAAAAGAAGCACTAATTAAACGTCAGTGCAGAGGAAAAGCACGTTAGATTCCTGTTACAGACACTTTACTCCTGAATGAGAAGTTCCAAACACAGGTGAATGCACTCACCTGGTGTGCTCTCCTGTCACAATTTCACCTAATATGTCTTCTCTCTACTGGATATTCCCAAGTGCTTTAAAATTCTTCATGATGCTTCACTGAGGCAAAATAGACATCCAGACAAATGAAGAAAGAGCCCGAAGTACCGGATTTGGAGAGGCAATGAGGACTATCAAGATACAGTAAGAGTCTTACAGGATTTATTAAAGCTCCTAAAGACAGTAGCTTCTGAACATGCTTTTATTTAGCTGCAGCTGATAGAAGTGACTGTAGCCAGCTGTTTATCCCATCCTTTTACTGTCTTATTATGCCACAGCAAAGTCTGTAGAACAGACAATATACACTCACTGCAAAACACAGCCCAGCATATTAACATAAAATTGAAGCAACGATCACTTAAGTTAATGTGCTGAGCCTTGATTGCAGCTGCTGAGGCTGTTATTTCCATTTCCCATGCAATTCAGCTAAAGACATGGCTGCCAGTATAAAGGTAGGAAGCCCAGAGCAGCCCTTGGGTCTGTTGGAGGACAGAGCCCAGCGTTGGGCACATGCTGCCTTCCCAGCATGCAGCAATAAGCTCTGCTCCTTCCAGCATTGATGCTTTTCAACCATTTGAATTAAATGCAAACCACATGGAAAAAAAAGAGAAAGAAATGTTTGAAAGAGGGAATGTCCTATTTCAGAGGGGCTTTGACTATTCCTCTGGTCAACCAGCACTTCCCCTTCAAACCCATGTGATGCCTTAAAGCAAGGCATCTTCACCAACAGCCTTCTATGTTTGCACAAAGTGCTTCAGAAAGACTCAGCATCTTATTTTTGCCAGATTATTTATCCTTATTATATTTACACCTACCTTTAAAATTATATATGGAGTTTCAAAACAAAATTGCAAACCTTATTCACATCTATCACCAGTGACATTTCTCAGGGAGAAGAAAACAGAAGCAGCAGCAGCCAGCAGAGGAAAGCTCTGCACAGAAGGAAAAAAAAAATGAAGAGGCACTTAAAAATATGCAGAAGCTGGACTAGAGAAAAATGCAGAAGATGGAAAGTAGAAAGGGAGAAGCAAAAATCATCATAACCTATTTAGAAATTACTTGCCATAAAAATGATAAAAGGAAAGTAAGGAAAATTGACCTAACATAAAACAACCACCATGGTGTGAAGCTGTTCAAACAGCCTACGACTTTTAGCCCTCCATCATGGGGCTGATGAACAGCAATGAGCATTGCATAGTACATGGGCTCCTCCACAAGGCAAGCTGTCAGCAAGTAGCACATACTTCAGCGGGTTTCCTTTTTGCCATTTTTCTTGCTATGAAGGCAATAGTTGCTTACTGAGGCCAGAGGGGAAAAAAAAAAGAAAAAGAAAAAGAAAAATATCTTTGCAAATATTCCAGTATTGTGTGAGCTGCAAGGTTTGTGACAATTTCACTATTGGGGTAAAATTCCCTTTCAGCTCAGCAGTAACACTGCTGTTGTGTTCAACAGGTTAGGATTAGATCCTACTGGCTCCAGCCCAGCAGAAAATGTGACTGTCCCATCTTGTGCAAAGATGAACATGCTCCTCAGCATCACAGTAGATTAAAAGGGATTAATGTTTATCAAGATATTGAGTGCTTTGGACTCACCACTACAAAAATTACCATCCCATGAGACCTAACAAACAGAACTTTTCATTTGCTAGTTAATCTAAACTTTGAATAAAGACAGCTAGGTCTGACTCTGATACTATCTCATTCTTTCCCACCTTCATTTTTTTTTAAAAAAATGAATAAGCAGTTTCTCCACCTTCAGAGTTTGTCCTGCTTTTCCTTAATCTTCAGTTCTCCTTCAATTAGGAAATAGAGTTAGTAGGCAAAGTAATTTGTGCAAGCACTTTTATAAGCTGGAGGCATCCTCATATAGACTTACAGGTGTTAGGAGTTGTTTTCCACTTTAAGATACAAGGTACAATCCTGTAAAGTTTTCCATGTCCTCTAAAATGCGAATATTGTCCTTATTCTTTTTTATCCAATGTAATAAATGCAAATTTATATGCTTTTCTGGGATAGGAACCCAACAAACCCATTGCTGAGATTCAGTTCCTATAAAGTTGTATCCTTCAGACCAAATGCAGAACTGTGATTAAACATTCATTTGTTTCACTTTACCAGATCATTTGTGCAATGGTATTTTATGATTTCAAGTTTAAGCTTTGAGTTAAAATTAAAAATGGTGGCATTTTCATTTGCTTGCTTTAATTATTTCTATGAAAATATCATAGTGAATAACAAAGATTCTTTCAAATCTAAGGAAATCGACTTCTATAGGAATAACTTAAACAAAATTAAAGATTTTTGGTTGAGGATTATCTTTACAAAGTATGAGATGGATAATATTCTAGGCTATAGCATTCCATAAATCAATATTGCCTTTACTAATTCAGAAATTAACAAGACTCTTCATTGACCCATTTTGAAAAGAGTGCAAATCTGCAGTCAAAGTGCAAAATTATGTGTTTAAGCATAATTTTACCTATTTGCATAAGTTTTATTCTTAGCATTTAGCAGGTGCTTTGTAATTCAGTCGCCTGTTTACAAATATCAATACGTTCACTGAAAAGCTATCTGCCATGAATTATTCTAGTTCTTTCCAGGGAAAAACAAAACAAAACAAAAAACAAAACACAGTAATACAGTGATTTCTAATAGCCTAGATGAGAGAAAATATACAATGGATCAAAGAGGAGATTTAAATCTGAACAAGAAGTCCATCTGTACTCCTTCCAGCTTTGCAATGCCACTAAGTCATTGTAAAAGTTAGTTCTCCATTAATCCCATGAGAAGCTCTCTAAACTGCTGATTCCTCTGTGAAAATTGTCCCATTTTCCAAAATTAGATGGAAAAAGAAATCTGATTACACATTTGTAAGTATGCAACTGCCCACCAAGATGTCAGCAGTATATATCAATTACTCAGATTCATACAGAGATCATGTTAGTGTTACGAGCATAGATCACGCAGACACTGCATTGTCAGGTTGCTTTGATCTTACACCTTGAACTGAAAGGGCAAAAGTGAGAATGAATATTCATGGACAGAGAGCACAGTGCAATAAAGGACACTGCGTACCGAGAGATGCTCATATCCCGGCCACTTACGAGCACACTGTTGGGAAAATCGATTCTTCTTTGTTCTCTTCTGACTACAGTGCCACAAAATAGCTGAGTCAGAGATTTAGAGCTGGAGTTGCTTTTTTCCCAGCAATTGTCCTTCAAGCAATTGTGGAATGCAAGACTTCTAAAAACAAATAGGCTGGCTATCTAAATTAGGGGAAAGAAAATGATATATTTAAACAGACAATGCATTTTTCTCCAAACA
>NW_010579977.1:11441-25331 GCF_000705375.1 Tinamus guttatus
AGGAATACCTGTGCACTATTAACAGCTCCCATTTATAGATGAGCCTCTTCTCTCTTTACTGGGTTTATCCTTTCAAAAAGAAACAGTTGAACCGTGCTGGGAGCTCTCCTCCCTACAGTGTCACGAGGCAAAGATATTCCTCATCCGGCACATGCCACTGCTGATTGCGGTACTGAATTGACACAACTCATTTCTTGTTTACAGAATTTGTTGATTGCACACACACACACACACACACACAAAAAAAAAGCAGCTTAAACATCAAAAGGTGTGTAGTCAGTGACTGCAGCAGCTGTTTTCCTCCACCTTCTACTTCTTGATTCTTAGAGTCATTAGAGATATGAGCCTGAAACAGTCACACTAACCCTGAACACGTGAAGCAATTGGGAAAGATAGTAGAAGGCATTGAGAAAGTTACCCGGTCTAAGCTCCAAAATATGTACCAGCAGTCCCTGCTGCAGGATCTCTACTCTAACAAGGAGGGCACCTTTTGCCAGTGAAAGCCTTGGTTACAAAGTGCCATTCTGGACTATCAAGCATCAGGGCTATATGGAAGTTAAAATTTACTATGGTCAGTTCTTTTGAAGATTAAAAAATATTTTTTTAAACATCAAAAGCAAATATTCATAGCCAATAGGGCCAAATCAAGGAAATCAGTAATAAGCATCATTTGCAAAACCCATTTTACAAAAGCTTTCAGATCAAATGGGTCTTCACTGCAATAAAAGCACGTCTTACTCTA
Organism: Tinamus guttatus; assembly: GCF_000705375.1. The sequence continues at coordinate 12,184 of NW_010579977.1, forward strand.
CTTCAGCTTCTCTTGTGCAGAAGACTGTAACTGAGGAAGATATAAATCCTTCCTGACAGTTTAGTGTCAGCTGATAACCTTTCCTCCACTGAGTTCATTTCCTGAAAGGCAATCCTTGACTTCCAAGTCCCTCCTATACCGCCAGAGGTAGGAACATCAGACATCAGGGGAATATCTGATCCTCATCTTCCTTGCTAGTAGGCAGTGCACTTTATTGATGTTAGCAAGATTTTTGTGATCACCCTCCCAAATATATTGATGGAAATGTTCTCTAAAATTTCAGACAAGAAGAAATCAGATGACCTTCAATTCCACGTGCAGATGCAGTGAATGTATATTTTAACCTTTATTGCATATATGTGATACTTAAGCAGAAGATATCAAATATAACAGATAACAGCCCAATCTTTCAGTGACTTGGGATAAAGATCAAATTTAATTGAATACTTTTTCTGTGCTTAGTCACCCATAATACTGGAGTGTACCAACTTTCAAGATTTAAATTCAAAAGGAGAGGAGAAATTAGGGATTAGTCCATTTAAAAAAAAAAAAAACCTCTATGTTTAATCTATAAGATTCACTTCCTTCTAGAAAAGTGGACAGTACCATACCATCAATCTTCTGTCAGCCTCTGTACCTCTCCCACTATCTCATTTCCACATCAAACATTTCTATCACCTAAACAATCTCAAAACCTTCTAATCTGAACAAACCAAACCATCACAGAGACTGCTTCAGATGATCTGCAATTGTCAAAACATTTCACAAGTCAAGGTGAGTGGTAACCGGAGAAGTCTCCTAATTTGCAACACATAGGATGAGAAGGTCAGTGACATATGCCAGTGATTTCATTTGTTTCTTTGGCTCTATCCACCCATTCCACCTGCACTAAAATAGCAAGTAGAATTGACTTAGTCAAAAGTAGAAGATTATATTTCTATCTGTCATTCAAACTGCATAATAATACCTCCTCTTAAAATCAAAGACACTGTGCTTCTTTCAGGTTGAGTGACTGTATTATGAGCCCACTGAAATTACCAAACTGAAAATTTCTCTGAGCATTAATAAGATGTAATTTTAGGGCAGTTTAGCTCAGTATTGTACTTTTACAGCTTCTTTAACCTATGCTTTATCTCTCTGCATTGCTTATTGTGTAATAGCCCCTAACTTAAATAAACAGTAGTCTAAAAGTGGGTTTAGGGTATTTTAATGACAATAGATTAGAACACTGTCTTCACATGTTTACTCCTCTTTCTGCATAAAAATATATCAGTGAGCTGTCATCTTCCTGCTGCCTTATTATCCCTAGATATTGTCATTCTGTCTACCTATTATCAGAGATGGGTATCATAATAACAAGTATCTCATTACAGAGATATCAGCTTTTGCCTTTGATGTTGGAACAGGCAGTATTGATTTCTACATATGTACTGCATATTAAGATTAAAATACCCCAGACTTGTTTTTATCATACATATGGCTGTGCAGAGCAGAATGTAATCCACCCTTTCCACAGAGTTTTAAGATTCAAAAATACTTGCTATTAGCAGGAGAGTATTTTAAAATACAAAATACGTTTCTTTACTCAATAGCAACAAACTTCTGGAAGCTGCTGATACAGAGTTCCTGGAGACAGACAGCATCTGCAGGTTCAAAAATGGATTAGACAGAACATACTTATGCCAGCATCCCCTAGGTTATTGTGGATGCTAAGGGAATACAAGAGAAACGGGCTGAAGAAAAAGGCCACATTCACATGTTCTCCCTAAATAGAATTTTGCACATTCTTATGTCAGAGCATTTCATCTTACCATTTACTAAACTTTTACATTTAGATGGATAAATTTTCTAGAAGCTTTTTCAGCATGTATTAATAAATGTTTCTGAAAACAATTTCTGAATTGAATATAAAACTACAAAACTGTTGAACTGGAAAATTTTGGAGAGCAAAACACCCCAAAAGGATTTGTTTTGACAAGAGCATATTTTCCACACAGAAATAAATACACTGGCAAGCTCCCTAGCAGCTCTGCTGTTCTGCCCTATACTGATGACTGAGTTTTAATGTAATTGTATCAGTGACAAACAGCAAGATGAAAGTAGTAAAAGTGGCAGCTGTCATGTTAAGCATGCAGGTTTACATTGTACTGCACACTAGAAGAACACAGAAAATGAGGTGCCAATATAATACTTTAATGAGTTTCTTTCACACTGTGTTGAAAAGTATGGGTATGTTGATCCACAGAAAATATTCACACTGAAAACACTTTCACAGTTGCTTTTTATGCGTAAAATTATTATTTCCAGTGCAACATGCACGGACCAGTTTTCTTGTCAAACTTTGGCCATAAAATAGGCGAAGTTCCAACTGCCCTTCTGACAATACCAGGGCTCTAGAATGTATTGGCTCCATTCCACTCCAGCACACTTTTTTTTTTCACTCCTATCAACATCTTGCTATGACTATCCATTCTGATACTTTTCAAAAGAGAAAGCTTGAAAACAAAGGTTGGCAGGAAATTTCAGATGGCAAAAGAAAAGCTTTGTTATTTTGAAGCCTAAAACCCCAGTTTTGTCATTTTTGGCACACAACTTCTCTCATGGCTTCCTGAATGGAATAGCTTGAATACAAAAAAAAATACTGCCATATTATCTGCCATTTGCAGTACAGTTAACCTTCTTAGAGTGACACTGCTAACGCACCTTGCTTGGCTTGCTTTAGAAGTTGTTCAGTATATATTGAGATAATTTATTTGTGCCACATAAACATATCTTTTGCTTACCAAGTGTATGCAAGCTTTTTGTGCTGTTTTGTTTCTACTTTGATTTGTCAATAAATGTCGGTCTGAGTCTTGTGTTTGCTCAGTTTTCTTTGAAAACCCTGTTAGCTCAGGATACTGTCGTACTGCCACTCACTATAGGTGGATCCCTATCAAAGGCATATCTGTTCCCACAAACTGGCTTTACTCTTTGTTAATAGAAAAATAACCATATGGCTCTACCTGGCCTATGGAGAATCACTGTCAGTGTGTAACTGATGATGACAGTAACAACCCCAAGTCTGAATATTTTCAAAAGTTCCGTTCTTTTCACACTTACCAGCAAACTGCTGTTAAAACTTAAACAGATGCAAAATATTCCTGCTCATACTGAGAAATCAGCATTCCCTTCCTTCTGCCTTCCCCCAGTAAGCGGCACAAAAGCTGCAAACAAGGTAATTGAGGTGGAAATAGCTCAATTAGGAGTTTTCTTAACTATCCCCCATGTTTCCTCCCTGTATTTTTCAAGAGTTGGAAAATGAAAAAAGGAAATACAGGAAATGAAATAAATGAAATGAATAAGGAAATATAGCAAATGAAATAAATGAAAAAGTAAGGAAATGGAGGGGGTAAAAAGAGGACCTAAATTGTTACTTCACCAATTATCAATATCTACTGCTAAAAAATATTCCTGATAACGCTGCATGTGTCAATAGCAGGGCTTACCACGCTGCTTATGCTCTAGTGACCTTCATTAAACTATTGATAAGTAAAGTACAACACAAAATGAAGAGCTATCTTGTGTGGATGGATTGGTTCTATTAGAACACAATTCCACACAATTCCTGATCCTTGGCATGTTCACTCTAATAATATTCTTTTTTTTTTTCCAGTCCCTTTAAATTCTTGTTGATTTAATAAGTTCCATTGGCTTATCATGAAATTAGACAACTGCCAGAGCTGGCAAAAGATATGGTTGGAGCAAGCAGGAGAGATAAAAATAAGATGTTAGTGATCAGCAATTTGGAACAAATCCTGACATGAAACCACAGCTCCTCAGTTCCTGGAGACAGCTGAGATGCTGAATTTGCTTTTTTCAATAAACTGCCTTAAAGATGTCTGATAGTCTTTCTCCCAGAAGGTTATAACATAAAAAGGTAAAGCAAACAGCAGACAGGAAGACAACACAGCTATTCAAAAGTCATACAACATTTCAGTTGTGAAGTCAAGAATAACATTGGACTTCTTTATTTTCAAATCAGAATTGTAAAGATGCTCTGATCTTAAACTTCTGAAACCTGCCATTTTCCAATTAGAGAGGCTGGTCTGACTTATTTAACTAAGCAGAAGGCTCAATGAGTCGCTCAGACTGACTACTCTATAACATATCATATCCTTGAGACAGTCTGGAGAAGGAAGAAGTTCATATCTAACTATTTTGCTGACTTACTCAAGATACAATTTATCTTTCATCTTGCCTCTTTCATTGTAAAGTCAAAGCTGCTGGCAAGAAATGTTTAAGTCCATCTTATAAAAATCCAGGGGATCTGTTTTCTGTGTGTAGAAACAAACATGGTTAAAAAAAAACCCTGATTCTAGTAGAGATACCTCAGTTCCAGAATGCACACAGGATAAAGAGATACTACAAGAAATAAACTGCATTTAGCAAGAAACAGACTTTCTCCCATTAGGCATAACTGGAATTTCTAAAATCACAAGTTATTGCACATTCCCTTACAGTCAGCATCTAAAAGCCCTGAGAACAATTCAGGATGAAATCTGGAAACCCTATAAAAACTTAAATTCTATCTTCTTGTTAATCAAGATAAGGCAAGAGTTCCAAACTCAACCAACTTCACTGTCTGGGCTTTTTATTATGTTACTTATTTATTTATTTATAGAAATAAACCTGAAAGCCCTAAAATTTCAAAATTAAACTCTCAGTGTTAAGTTCTTTGTTGCTTTTGAATGAGTTTTATCAATCTTTTCTAGCTTCTAGAAAACACTCTATTTCTGTTTTAAAAAGGAGAATTTACAACTACCCAGGGAGAATGAACATGTGAACTCTAAAAGGTCTGGCAATCTCATTAAAAATATTGGTTTTCTGGCATACTACCAGCAAGAAACAACAACACAAGTAAAAGATGTACGGTGTTTTCCGAATAGTGTTTCTGCCCTCACTACTTTAAACCCTTGCTTCTAAACAACACAATATCTTCCCTGGAAAACCCAGACAGAATAATAAATTTAAGTCTAGAGCTTATTCCGACACAGTCCTCCCTCACATAATGTTCAAATATTGAGATTAGACTATTTCTGTTATGGTGTAACTTTTTTTTTGTGAAATCTGTCAGCTCATTACTTAACTAGATGTCTACTAATATGATATGAACTTTTTCAATATGTTACATAAAATCCAGGAAAAGAATAAGTTTGAGTTAGAAAAAGCAATAATTTTTGTGTATTTGTACATAACGACCTGCATGCAACGACTGAACCATTTATACTCTTTCTGCTGACAAAAATTATGTATTTTTCTCCTAATTAGATTAATAGAACTTTGTTACTAAATTGGCTCTCAGAAAAGCGTTACTATTACAAAATACTAATTTGAGAGACCCAGGAAAACCCATTGTGAATAATTGTATTCCTTTCTATTCAGAAACACAAAAAATACATTTTGCCAACTTAATGATAGATGAACGTAAAATTCCACACTCAGAATGCAGTCTCCTTCAGATTTTCCTTTTGCAGTATTTTTGACAAGTAAAACTAATTGCTAAGAATAATTTATTCAGAGGTTTGACTATTTGTTCTTTGTAAATTCCATATGACCAACTTGCAATTGCAGCTGTCTTTATGATGTCTTTCATGGGGAGTTTCACGAATGCTTATGCAACTGATTCTCTATCAGATGACATCTTAAAGTTCTGAGGTACATTAATCATGTGCTGTAGTTGCTGTCTTTCGATGAGAAGACTTCATTTCATGACATTCTGTTCTCATTCATAATAATTACATCATTAAAAATCAAATTTTATTTCTTGCTCTAGGGAATCTCATAGGGGAAAACAAAATACACAGGCTCTGCATATAATAAACAATATTGCACTTGCCCCAGCTCCCATAATCTATCAAATGACAGGACAAATACACTATGTCTTGCTTCCAATTCAACGAACAGTTTATGACACATTTTTATCTGTTGATCAACCATACTTATATATCCATTATGTGTTTTGCTCTTCTATTTAAAGAGTTGGGGGTAGTCACATTTGGATTCTGCTTCAAAATCAGAAAGAAAAGTTGGAATGTTTCGTGGAAGAGAAAATCTATAAGACAGCTTCATGAAGATGTCAAAGCTTCATTTTGCAAGAGGACTAAATCTCTGTAACTTTCCCAAAATTAAACTGATTCATTTTGGTACATGAAGCCAGAGTTTGGTGCAGATTGGTGACACATCTTTTCAATTAGTTTCTTGTGAAATTACATTGTTTTTTTCAACATATTCCTCTTCCTGGAACAGTAATTCCTTTTCATCTGAGTAAAGGAATAGCAGTCTCCATCGCCACTGCGTCCAGGATGATGTGAAACCCAGAATTGCCATGCCAACCTCAGCCACAGCCACACTTCACTACACAAAGTCCTTCAATGAGGTTGGTTGGGACTAGGGTGTCAAAGAAAAGTGCAGCTGATAGAGAGTTTTACTTTTTAAAAAGATTAAACAAAATTGATAGAGAGTTTTATTTTACTTTTTAAAAAGATTAAACAAAACTAAATAAAACAAGTTGGTTTAGGTATACTCAAACTGAAAAAAATCTGGTTTTAGTTTTTCTGACTGAGCATACTAGTAAAAAAAAAAAAAATCTTTCCAATAAATAATTTCTAACCAGCTCTGCTTCTTTATTGTTTTGTTCTGTATCCTCATCATCCTGGCTACCATTCCACTTTAGAATACATAGTCCATGTCTTTATTCTCTATGATAAAAAGCATTCTTCTAAGAAAAAAGTTTTCAAAACTACTTGTTTAAACACAAAATCTTATTGTGTGCAGTCTGGGTTTATGCTTCTAAGAATGTTTGTTGATATTTCTGTCATAAGAAATTCTGCGTTTTCATATTGACCTTGTTTGAGAATAATGGTGTTTTTTTTCACTAAAGGTGCCAGCGCTTGAAGTGAAACATTCTTTTATTGTTTCTGCACACATTTTTCAATTTTCCTCTTTTTCAATTTATCTAAAGTTGATTAGAATTTAACCTTGAAGTTGCTCTTATTAGCACCACAAAGTACTAAGTACTGCAAAAGCATTATCATGTAAATAGACAGTGCAAAGCACAGCTAAAGAAAGTCTGAAGTAAATGAGATTTGACTGGTTTTCTACATTACCTGTTTACTGTTTTCTTCCTCATGCTCCTATACTTTCTACAAAATATTCATAGCGCCTTTTTTTTTTTCTTTTTTTTCAAATTTCTGAAAGTCAGAGCAGATTTGGGAAGGCTAGAATTTATTGTTGCTCTTAAACCTAACAGAAACTATCGAGAAACCCCACTGTGATTAATTATTGCAATTATATGTCTTCTGCTTAATCCTCAAATCTTCTGGGCCATGAAATTAAACAATTTTGTAGTAGCACACATGTGCTGGAAGGAGTCATAAGAGACCCTCACTAAAACACCCCATTCTCTCTTTCTCTTCAGACAGTGGGCAAGATAAAAGCAACACAGAAAGAAGAACAGACAGTGGCAAAAAATAAAATGCAAATTGCACTGTCCCCAAATTGTACATCTTTCATTTCAAGAAAATACGCCACTACCAGTTGTACTAGATCCAAAGCGTGATGCCAATTCACAAGACTTCCCCTGGCTCCCCTACACCTAGGCATCAAGGAACTGCCCAGTCACATCACAAACAAATGCAGGCAATTCATGTGCCTGGGGAAACCTGCTGGCCCTTTCCACTGACCTCTGGTGCTAAGACAACAGTGCTAAGAGAGGAGCAATAACATGGATCCAAGTCATCACCCCATGCAAGTTCCCCTAGGAAATCTAATAGCGAGGAAGAAAGAAGTAAAATGAAAAGCTGAATTTCCCTAACTTCTTCTTGGGTAGAGAAGAACACTCCCACCTCCCTGCCAAAAAAAAAAAAAAAAAAACACACACACACAAAGATCATTTGCAGTAAGCAAGAAGAATGCAGCAGAATTCTTGTTTGATACCAGCCTTATAAAATCCTTAAATGTTTTATGTGACTTTTATGTACTATTTCATTGTCGAAACCTGCACTGCATTTTCTTGAAGTGCTTCATCTATTTAATGGAATAAATGAAAGAAGCAATGGAAATGTGGAAATTCATTTAAGTATCTGATTTTAGAAGATAGTACATGACAATCATTTTATTCAAAAAATCCTTTTAGAAAGAAAATGTTCTGAGACACCAGCTACAATGGTGATTTGATTGAAATCAGTTTCTTTACCCTACTCTGCTCCTCATGCTGGCATCTCACAACAAAATTAAACCACAAAGGTAATTAGCAAGAATGCCTAAGGTCTTCAACAAATATAGGAAATTTTTCTGTGGCGTCCTTTAGTCTTGCCCAGACAGCAACAGGGAAAGGTTATTACAACACCTTTATTTTGTGAGAAGGATTAAACGATTATTTAATTAGCTTTCAACCTAGAACAACCTAGAGTTGCACAAGTAAAAAACTTTGCCTATTCAGATCTGTAGTCCAGAAATACTTTTAAATGCCACAGTCAGGATGGAGGGAACAGTAAGGGATAACTTTGCAAAAACAGCAGATTGGGATTTTGTTAAAGGTCATTCATACATTTGAACATAAACAACACAAGTCAGGCTACGATTCACCAAAAATATAATATGGTTGCCTCCATCTCCTAAAATTCTGTGATCTTTCACAGTCCTTCCTTTCTTTCACAAAGAATCAGTGTCTCCCAGTGGCTGGAACTTCAGGCATTGCTAAGCACTTGGGTTATTGGGTTATTCACAAACATACAGTTCACAGTGCCCAAAGTCACATTTAGACAACTGACCCTACCATCCTATTACTTAAAATCTGTCCTCTAGCTACCTTTTCGGAATGTCAGGCATTCAGAGCAGGAGGATTAGCCCCAAAAACAATGTCTACCATATTGGCCGCTTTGATTCAACAAGCTGAAACCATGTAGTTAACTCCTAATAAAATAACCACATCATGTGATTTTTGAAGTGAATAAAGACTATTTGAAATGAATAAACACTAACTGCAAGCACGGGAAGAGCACGGCCCATTAAAAAATTCATAGTTTTTCAGCTTCGGTGAGTCAGTAGAATATATGTACACATAGCTCTGTAACTAAGGACACATTATGAAAGTTTTAGTACTACTTTATACAGCACAATATTCATTTCTCAGACATGTTTGTCTACAGGCAACCATTTTAGCTTTTCTCTGTGTTGACTTGCTCTTTCTGAAACCCACTGAAAGATTTCTTAAACAAATAGCTGACTGTCATCCCAACAAACCATATGTTAGACCCTAAGGGTAGTCAAAGACAACAGCAGAACTGCCTGCACAGTTACTAGATACTATAATCTGCACAGTTGGGTTGCTGGAGCTTGTAGAACAGGCTAATTAAAGGCGAAAAGGGAAAAGGTGAAGAAGAACTGATTATTCCTAAATAAACCTGCCTCTAACACATTTTCAGTTGGAACATTGTAAGTTTTTCTCATTGAAGAGAAGCTACGGTAAAATAAGTAGAAATTACTTAAACGTAGCATTTTCATATGAAACAAATCCATTTTCCTAACCCCATTTAAAGGATATGTTGATCCCCAAGGCAACTTTTTTCTCCTCTTGATTAACTGCCAGGCGATGCCTAAAGGTCTAGGCTACAGTTCCTGCAACAGTCTTATTTTGAGGGTTTCAAATCGATGCTTAGGCTCCTGTTAGATCCTTATTCTAGCAGGATTTTCACCACGTGGAGAACACTGGATGGTGTAAAGACCCACTCCCACCCTTTCAAAACAATTAGCGTAGATGCTTCCTTTTAGGTTTCCTTTCTGTGAAATCTGGAAGGCTGCTTTGATGGACCAATGTGTATAACATTGCAAAGATATTCACAGACATAACATGCTCAATAGATTTATGTCTATGGCTTTATCATGCTTGTGTTCCATAGTTCCACTTTTTTTTTTTCCTTTAGAATTCATCATTTTCACCTTATAGGGTGATGCTTTCAGAGATTTGACATGGCTGCCAGATTAACAATGCTATGGAGTTGCAGAGTTTCAAACTGGAGAGTTTATGCTTCTCCCATAATGCAGAAAAGTGTGATTGCGACAAACTTCCTGGTAAGTCTGGTAAGCCAGGCAGCGTCCTTCCCCACCATCTTCCACATTTTTCTGAACACGAAAGAGTTACCACCAGCCACTAGAAGATACGTCTTCCACTGGCACTGCCAGCAATCTGACTCACTACTCAACCCATACGACCCCTCTAAGGACACGACCTGTGAACACCTCAGGTTCGCGTGGATGTACTGTGGATATGAGTAGTTTTGTTCTCCATGCACCAGGCTTTGATTCACCATGGCTTTGAAGAAGGAAAGCCAAATTATCAGGAAATGACCCCTATCTACAGCTGGGTTAAAGAAAAAAATGTTTCTTTTTAAATTTATTGTGTATAAAATTGATAATAACCTATAAATACTATAGGTGAAGAAATGAAAGAACAAGCTGCACTTCACCTAGCTGATGTCTCTGGCTGCTACAGAGAAATCTGTGTTGGTGGGACACATTTAAGGTCTCCAGATGATGTGAATCGATTTCATCGTTCTTCCTGAATTCTTTTACTCCCCCACCATGCCCTCTACCAAAACCTGTTAAAGAGTTTCACCTCCCTCTCCTCCCAGCTAAAGAAGATGCAAGCATCATTTAGACCTCGTGCCCTTTCCTGCACATAACTGACTTAACAGAAAACTTCTCTACTGAAGGCTTCTGAATCTTTTTTGTGATTCAGCATGCATCGTTCCATATGATGTATCTCAATCGACTGAATTAATATTTTACCTCAAGATATACATTAAGAATAAAAGCATATGATAAAAACATCTAACTGGGATACATGTTCTTAGCTTATAAAAATCCTTCTGCCTGAGACCAGACACAAAAGTAATAAACCAGTTAAGCTGACAGTGTGTTTAGTGCTTTGTTTCAACTTATTTCTCATAACAATCTTTTCCTTCAAATACAAGTATGTATATATAAATTTTATCTGTTGTATACAGGCATTCACATGTCTGGCTCTTGCACAATCGGGTGAAAAGTCATCAGTATAAATTGATCCATACAAAAATAGATCACAGTGATCCTGTAATTCAGAATTTGGGTTCTCATCCTTTACTGGTTTCTCAACATTTCCTTTCTGCAGGACTTTGCCATTACTTTCAGTTTGATGAGATTTCTATCTGTTTTGGGACCACATATGCCCTTCTTTCTTGATTTCCCTTTACACAAAACCATGCCGCTATAGAAATACTAATAAAGTACTAGTAGGATTATACACAACTAGCTTTAGCTGAAAAAGCATGAGAAAAAGAAATTAAAAAAAAGACTACAAGAACTACACTTTACAAGAAATGTGTACAGTTACTCGTCTTTTCCATTGTAAACACAGGTACATTAAAACTGAAAATAACTTTGAAGTCATTCAAAACTAAAACAGAATGATAGATGATGAAATTACAATAGGGGGAACCTGGGTACAAAATCCTAAGGCAAAACAATCAAAAGACACTTTTTTCACAAACAGCAAACAGATTCCAACTATGACAATCTCTTTTGTTGAAAGGCAACTTTCAGTATTATAGTATCTTGAGGCAAACTGTCAGTATCTCCCTTCCTTGGTTTCAAACTAACAATTTACCACTGGAAAGGCACAACCCATTTACCCAAACCAATAATTTGTCACAAAACATCACAGACATTCTTACTAGATGTCAGCATGCAGTCCACTGATTTCATTATTTATGGGAGGGAGCCACCACCAGGAGAACAAAATCCAGGACGAATCCCCAAGTCACATATTTTCCAGCCTGAGCAGCTCCCATAGTGGCATCCTGAGGTTAACTCAGATTTTCTCATTCTCTTCTTCAATGCCAATTACAATGTAACACTCTCCTCCAAATTACTTGTGATAAATTTAAGTCAACAGTGATTTTTAACAAGATGTCATTATGAGGTGGTTATTCAACAAATGGACCAAATCTTAAAAGAAACTATCCTGAAAACAAATCTTCTCTAACTTCTGCCTCCTGTCCCCTAATGTTCCTAATCATGATGAATATGGCATCATCAGGAATGTTCTGTGTGGTAAACAAAAACAGAAAACTGCATGGATTGAGATTTCTGTTTCAGTTTTCTATAAGAAATATCACGTTGTCCTTCACTGAAGTTTTTTTTTTTTTTTTTTTTCATGCAACCAGGACCAGATCATCACAGTTCATTAGGTACTTAAAGATGAAAGAAACACTCAGAAGGATGTTTTAAAAACAGCTGTCTGCAATTCCCATTTACTTAATGTTCCTTAAAGGTAAATGTATGCTTAAACCTCTGCAAGAGCGGATCTGGAATAATCAAAAAACAAAAAACAGACACTTAACCCTTCTGAATATTTAACTTAGACATTCAGACGACTATACACATAAGGCTAAGCAGTCCTACATCTTTTCAGGACTGGGGCCATAATGAGTTAGCTCACATTAAAATAGTAACGTATAAGTTAATTACATTCAATGTAATAAAATAAGCCCCAAGGACAAAATATAATCATGGCACTCATCTTCCCCAATTATATTCATATGGAAAAAAAAAACCTCCTTAAGAATAAAATATAATCACTGCACTCATCTTCTCATTTTGAAATAATCCTTCCATCCATATTGGTAAATTAACCCTGAGCAGAAACACAAATTAATGTGAAATATCTTAAAATAGTACCACTGGAGCTATTGCCCAAGTATTTTCCTCAGATGTACTACGATTATGTTATTATGTTCACAAACCCAACTGGGAAAAAAATCCATAGTTCTCAGATTGTCTACTCACAATTTTCATAGCACAAACGTAGACCTGTATGGTAAAACATCCTGATTAAACGTTTGCACTATGCAGGTATAACTAAAAGCCAATATATGGTATTGATATCTGTATAGAGAACATTATTTATCAATAAATATAGAGCATTACACTTGGGTAATTAGAAGCATATTCTGTATACTATCACAGTACTGGCCTTTGTTCTTTGACTACACAGTCATTTGAAACTGAAGACTTTCTCTTTCCCAAAGTAAGTCTTCTCGCTGTACCTAAGGATTCAGCTGGACTATGTG
>NW_010579977.1:25347-42761 GCF_000705375.1 Tinamus guttatus
AGCAGGACTATGTGTGATTCTGTTGTTTTAATACACTATGGAAGAATGAGATTGAATAATCTACTTGCTTTCACTGTGTTCAAGCTGTCAGTAAGTCCAAAGTAAATTAGACAAGGTCGTACATCAGCACTTAAGTGGAAGATTTATTACTTTCCATTTTTGCCTGCAACATTTTTGTCTCCTTGCATCTGTAACTACAATTTACATCTCCTGAATCCTGGCTCATCCATGTACATACTGAAATATGTGAGCACGCAATCTGAAAATCCCAAATATCATGTAGCTCTGCTGTTATTCAGCATAAAGAGCCATGCTAGTGTTGCTGACCACGTGATAAACACTAGACAATCCTAATTAGTACTGATTCAAAACACTGCCTCAGAAAAAGATAAGAGTCTTCAATTTTTGTGCAAGTCATTAGGCAATCTTAGTATCAACAAATATTGTTCACACTGACCCTAGCTCTTCAGTGGTGATCTGAACAACACAGAAAGCACTGATAAATGTCTTACAGGAGCTGCATTTCATCGAGGCCAATTTAAAGCCAATACAAGGATTGTCCAGGACATCTGGCCTCTTCTTGCCCATCATCAGCAATTTTTAGATTCTCTGTGCACATTTACTAAGTGCCCTAGGTGTAGTAAAAGACAATTTTTGCCTATGAACGATGAGATGGGAGGCTATAGACTTTGCGTAGCCTCCACACCTCCACTGAATCTGAGCATGCAGGAAGCAATCCAGACAATCCTCCATTAAGCCACATCAGCAGATGAAGAAAGGCCACAGACACCCCTGTTAGAAGTCGGGTCAGAGCTTGTCATAGTCTGAGATTTTAAAGTACACAGTGTCACTCCAATGAATATGAAATTTGGGCTGATTTTACTTTTTGAAATAAAGCATATGGCTTTTTGGAGTTGACTGTCTTCTGTTGAAAGTGATTTTTCAAAAGTTGAAGTGCCAAGGTTCATAAAACACTTTTGTTACAAAGCAGAATGTACTTGTTTCTTCCACAAAGCTGAAGCCTTAGGATTGTTTCTTACAGATATAAAAGAAGAAGGAGGAGTAGCATGACCTGCCTTACAGAAAAGAAAAGCCATTTGAACTTTCCCTCTGAACTCATCCTAGGGACATAAGTTTTTGTTTGTTTGTTTTTTAACTTACTGGACTTGAGTGCTATTCAAACAGAACAAGTAAAATCCGGTTAGTTGAAATCAATAGTTGATGTGCTGAATGAGCAGTTGCATTTAGCAATGTACATTTTTATGCCTAAATGAAGTTTCTGTTTAGTAGAATAAATGGAGATCTACTTAAATCCAAAACATATTTAATTAAAATAAGGTAATTATTGTAGAGCTATATTTGAACAGACAATACAGTTGCAGCAATTATCTGTAATTATACAGCTCCAATCACAGAATAATAGAGGTTTCAGTGTCACTAAGCACAATAAGGATAATTACTCTTTCCATTATTCTGATGGGCATGTAATTTAACAACTTTAAAAATTTCTTCTTGGAGACATAATAGGTGGACTTCAACTACAGGCTGGCAGAGAATGATCAAGGTGTTCAGTACAAAAAGGAAAGCAACAGCCTCACTTAGTTCCAAATCCATTTGAATTCTCTCATTCTTCCAAAACAAATGGCAGTCATTCCATCTTCACAATGAAAGGACATCACCATGTTTGAATAAAATCCTGTGCTTACTGAACAGGACCATAAGAGTATTCAGTAACAAAAGGGAATATAGATATAGATTAAAATCTCTCCTACACCAGAGGATGTCCAGATCCAGAACAGCAGTAAAGTCACTAATTCATTCGAACTTAGAACTAGTTCTTAAATATTACATCTTTGGTCTGAGGAAGGAAAAGGCCAAAATGTGTACTTGCTTAAATCATGTAGCTGAAAACCAGACAGGAGAGAGTAGAAGCTCTACAGTGACAGTACTAACAGATTGTACTCCAGGCATAACATAACTCCTCCTTACAAAATTCTGTATTTGCTGTCTCCAGACTGGCATTTTTTCTGTGGTTCATCTTCGGAATCACAGCAACTGTCACCTTACAAGGACGGGTGCATCTGAGAGCTCCGCACCATTTCACACTTTGATCTGTTCCTGTCTCTAGCACTGGCTGTTATCTGTTCTGGAACAGATTAAGAATGAATCTT
Source organism: Tinamus guttatus (assembly GCF_000705375.1). The sequence continues at coordinate 27,519 of NW_010579977.1, forward strand.
TACTTCTCCCAGAAATCAGGCATGGAATGTCAAGGCTACATCAGAAAAAAAAAAAAAATTCAAACCAACTGAACATGACAGCGATATCACTTGAGAGCTGCCAAGCAAGCCTGACATTTTTGCACTCTGTGTTTCAGCTAACACAGCCAAACACAGCTCTAATCAGCTACCTCCTGCCTGTGGGCAATGAGCAGGTATTCTCCTCGCCACATGCTCTCCCCAGTCATCATTGTGCCCAAGCTAATTCGGTGATTCATTTCACCTTATATTACTCATATTAATGGTACATCTAGGTCAGGAGCAAAGTAACTCCAGGTTTCTTCTGTAGTCCATAGAGAAGGAGGCATATATAGATGAAACTGAAATGCCTTTTCAAGTGTTTGTCCAACTTCACCAGCTCCAGCGCTACATTCCCAGGACAGGCAACGCAGCTACATGCCTGAAGCCAGATGGAATGGATCTGGATATAGGAAGAGCATGACTTTCTCTTCCTTAGTCTCCAGCCATAGCATGGGTGGTACAAGATGGAAGGTGCTGCCTGGGCAAAATTCCCACAGCATCCCACTGGTCTCTCATATAGCACATATCCAGTTCAAAGCTTTGGGAAGACTAAAAGTTCTGTTGCTGTCCCTAGACTCAAACTAGATTTTTCTCCCCTCTCTCCTCTACTCCTAGAGGACACAAAAGACACCTTACGAAGTCCTTCTTGCTCCTTGATCAAGCCCTCAAGAAGATCTGGCTCTGTCATTAGCAAGGAATGTCCTTGAACTGTGCAAAACTTGGCAGCTACAATCATGGAAATTATTTTCAGGAAGCAATGTGGTTTTAAAGTGGGATCCTAAAATGACAGTCAATTATCAAAATAGCTCTGTGAAGCTCTCAAATTTGTCCCTTTTATGGATGGCATGATCCTTTCCTCTCATTTCTCAAACCAGAAGCTCCTTTAAGAATCAAACCAGGGACTTTCAACCACAACCATTTTAGAGTGTGACATGGAATCAAAAATAATAAAATCCCTTTTTCTTTTTTTCTCACCGTCCTAGACAGAAATAATATGCAACACAGCCTAGACAGAAATAACATGTGACACAGAAAAAATTGCTGAAAGAAAAGGTGCCACTGATAGATACAGTTGTAGTTATGATCTGAAAGATTAATGCTTCATTTTGTATGGTTGAAAGAAGTAAAGACTTTAGAAGACTTTCCTTTTTTTGCCTCAGTGTTTAGGTTTTTTTTTAAAAAAAAAAAAAAAAAAAAAAGCGAGATGCTTAAGAGAGACTGCATAGTCGCTATGCTAGGCTACAGTCTCCACAATGTATATTTCCTCTGCCTGTTAAGTTGTTCATCACTTATCTGCAGGCTGGTGCCCCTGTCTCTCACCCAGTTGGTGAGTCCGGCAGCCGGCCAGAGCAGGTTAGTCTAAGCTGTGGCTTGAAATACTTCAGGGGACCCCAAAATCATGATTCAGAGGGAGTCCCTCATGAGTGGAGCCCCACTGGAAGCACATTCCCTCTCTGTAGATTTATGCACCACTGCCTGCTCCATCAAATATCTGGACACGCACCCATTGCAAGAGCTTTTCACTCAGGGCTCAGAGATCTCAAAAACTGGGAGATAAGACAGCCAGGAGATGTCAGGATTTTAAAAAGACATAACCCCTTGCCATTAAATACTATCATTGCAACAGAACATAACATGTAAGTCTTACACCTTAGTAGATTTCAGCCATTTTGAACTAAACAACAGAAGCAAACTAATTATTATTGCACTCCAGGTGCTAATAACAAAAAAATGGAGCCCTGCGCATGGTGCCTTATGCCAATACCTTTTAGCAACAAAAGATATAAAGAAAAACCTAGTCTATGCTCAAATGAAGCCCTCACAGCAAATGCTTGATCAGTCATTCTGCCATTATCAAAGGGGGTGTAGCTTAAGCAAGACTACTGGCTTTAGTGATCACACAGCATAGGCAGGGCCAAAGTCTCCTAAAGAGAGAGGATGTAGTCTTGAAGGGAAAAAAATACTTGTTAATATGATCAAAAGCAGAACTGCAATGACATCTGCATGTCGCCATTCAGATTTTGCTTATTACACAGCCTTCTTGTATTTGGGTGTGCAGAGACGTTGGACTAGATGATCTCTAAAGGTCCCTTCGAACCTTAAAGATTCTGTGATTCTATGAATTGCCTGTGCCTTAAGTGGAATACAAACATCTCCCCTGGAACCAGATACTGATTGTTGCTTTGCAGTTTCAAGCATTTCAGTAATTGCGTATTCTTCAGAAAAATGATGTGAGCCACCAGTAACCCCTAAAATGGAAGAAGGCTCAGAGGATGGACAAGGGTGAGGTGCCCCTGGAGCTCAGGGATCAGATAGGCACAGAGAACTGGTTTTATCTCAACACAAGAGACCTTGGCTTTATATAAGCCATCGAGCAGATGTATATGTTCCTTCCTTAGCTGATCCCAGAGACAGCCAGACCAGCATGGTGGGGGGGGAGGGGGGAAATGTGTACATGGCTCAGCCCAACACAGAGTATATAACCTAAACTAATAAAGGAATTAAGTCTTTGTGAGACTGGATCTGGAATAATCCTTCTCCACAACTGGGGACAACCAGCATCATGATGATGAGCATATTATAGAGACTGGAAATGGCAATTATATTGGTATTGTAATTGAATTCAGTAAGTATATATATGTATTCTGATTTCAGTATACTACTGTGTCATTTTGCTAAATGAAAAATCCCATGTAATACCAAATATCTTCAACGCAAACTTTTATATTAAACATTGCACTTCCTGTATATGTGGAATATCTAAAAGAATCTGATCAGAAAATACCAAACTCTGACAAATGAAAAACTAGAAGCTTCAGATTTTGCATAGCATAAATATACTTTTCTTACGTTCATTCTTCAGTTTCAAGTTTCTGGCTTTTGTTTCTCTTGTTTTAATATGCTGGATGCTGTTCATTCTATTTCATCTAAGAAAACTGAGTTGTTTTACCTCTCAATAGTGCCTCTATCACCAGAATCATCACAACTCTGTTGATACATACTCCTCACTATTGTCAGCAGTTGTCTTTCCCACTTGTGTCCCAAAAGGCTAGGCTATTATAGTATTCTGGTTTTCTTCTTTTACTTGCTGTGATTTTTACTTAATTCAGTTCTAAATTTTGAACAGTTTTTTACTGCAGATTCCAAGTGATTCTGTTATTGCTTTTAGTAGGATTTGCCACAGTAGTGAATGCTTTGTATTTACAGCAATTAGTATCCATATCTATTCTGTTGTATTATATAGATCTCCTTCTATAGTAATGCTTTTTTTTTTTTTCTGTTTTTCTTGGGCCACTGGGAGCGTACCATACAAACCATTTGGGATGAAAAAGCACTTGTATGGCCCTATTCAGCAAGCTGGCTGAAACCATGATAGAAAAAAAAAAAAAAAAAAGCAACAGAGAGCCCTAGAGGCTCTGTCCTGCATTGCACCAAATAACTCATGTATATACGTACTTTCACACCAAATGCATGTCATGTCTTTTCTGTATATCTGATGTACAGAAAATACACATAACACTTTCAGATATCGGCTGCAATTGTATGACATCCATCACTTTGTCCACTCAGTGACTGCGGATTTGTTCAGTTCTTTGAAAATGAATGAAGCAGAAAAGTGTTTTTCTTGCTTTTTGTCTGTTTTTTTGTTGTTGTTGCTTGGACATAGCAGCCAAAGAGAAGGTGACACTTGATGACTTCAAAGCACAGTTCATTGTATTGTTCATTCCTATGCTACAAAGAATAGATTTGATACGCCTACTAAAAGCAGATAAAATAACATTCAAGTAGATTCTGGATCAGGTCTATAATGTTCCAAGATGAGTTTTAGCACTCACAAAATTTTAGGAAATCACAATACCTGCAATATTTTTTCAGTACAGCTAGAGAATGTGCTTGTGGCAGCTGTTTTCACTAAAATCTCTTTGAGCTTAGCTTTAAATGGCAGGCAGAAATGAAATCTTTATTAAAAAAATCCCAAACTCATTACTCTATGTATTACAGGAACCAGAAAGGCACCACTGAAGTACATCTTTTCCAAATATTGGTGAGGCATCTGATTAAAGATAGGTGGAGAGGTTGTTCAAGGTAGCCTATACCACAAGCATTCCAGACGTACAGCCACTCCAGCCAGAGAGATCACACAAAAGAGTATGTCTTTGAAATGTGCCCCTGCTTGTGGCAACTGCAAAATGGATGGGACTCTCAGCTGGTTCACTGCATCCCTCAGCTGCCAGGGACACGTCGGTCTGGTGGGATTCTCATCACTCGCCAACCCCCTTCTGCTCTGAGGTCACCACCTGAGAAGTAGGTGGATTTTTCCCTCCCATGTTTTATGGATCTTCTTTCTTCAAAGCCTCCCCCTCTGCCTCACGCCTTTCCCTCCAGAACAGCGACTCACTCTTCCATTTCTGCTTTCACAAAGCGTATCTTTCTCTTCTTATCCTTTCATGTCTTCCTTTCTACTGGCAACTCTGAGGTTGCTAGACTCAAAATTCACAAAGTATGGGTCAGATTCTAAAACAGCATGAGGCAGCACCAACTTCATAAAGCTTAAAAAATACAACTGTAGTTTGGTGTCGATTCTTGCTCCCAGTACAGGTACGTGATGTTTACAGGACTCTAATCCTCACGCCTTTTAACGACAACAGAGATTTTGTAACCTTTGGCAGAGGCCCCTATGGGGAAATCAAAGAAATGCATCCCTATGGGCTATGCCACTGGCCAGTGGTGAACTATGTTTCTGAACAAGAAGCATTCTGATGTATGATCCATTCTACAATGTTAAAAAGGTTAGAGAACATCACCTCCAAGTACTTAGTGCTCCGTAAGTAGAAATAAAGGACATATTAGATAGGTTAGTCATAAAGTCCATGGGAAAAAATTCTCCAATGAATTAACTTGGAAAAAGATCACATATTGGTCATCTTATGAATTATAAAGAATTCCTAAAAAAAATATAACCAATAATTGTGGATTCACAACAAATAAGCACCAGAAAATGATTCATGAAAGACTAATTACATGTGTAACAGCTTAAATCCCTCTGGATGAAAACAAGAGAGCCCAAACAAAATTCAGAAAAGAACAGCCTTAGATCAACCTGATGTGATGAAGAAAAATATTCCTCCCCAAAATGGGGCTCTACTGTCATATAGAAGTTCATAATCAAAATTAATGCAGAAAGATGACTACATATAAATGATCAAATTAAGGAAAAAAACTTATTTCTAGTAACTCCCAAGTATTACTTTTCATTGTGAAATCAATTAAGCGAAAAAACATTCACTCAGATACTTAACAATCACAATAAGCAGTGTCATGACCATAAGGTCTAACAGAAAGAGAATATAGTCTTTTGCTGAAAATGTACCAATAGCAAATAAACAGCTTTCTGGATAAGTAAAAATCAACAGCAAACTACAGTGACATTAGGTTTTACAAAGGACAGAGTGCAATATGTGGAAAGATTAGAACAAAAAAATAAAGCAAGCTATAAAAAGGCCAGATACCTGACAGAAGAATGAGAAAAGGACACGGTCTGGTGTTCTGCAAAAATGATTCAAATAAATCTATACTTTGGGAAAGGAAAAAAGGGAAACTGAAAACATGCAGTAGGATCCAGTTATTTCTCCTTTGTGCTACTGCAGTTGACACAAATAATATGTAAGGTCATCTCTCACAAACTTACCTTAAATAGAAACATTTTGCTTCTGTTTACATTGAGAACTGACAGTAATATCTTTACAGTTTGCTTATGTGTTGCTCTCCTTTATCTTATTCCATGTCTCACAAAGTAAAGTGATACATTTTCTAATTGGGGAAAAAGCTTACACAACACCAATGAGTGTTAAACCTAGTGAAGACAGTTTTACTAGCTTATAAAAATTGAAACAGGAAGGCGCCCACTATAAACTCAGTGAAACTTCGCCAGTAAGTTCATATTATTCACAAGAATACAAAAGTCTCAAGACACTAACTCCAAATCATCATCTCTATCTCCTATATTCCATATTTTTGGCAAGTCTTATGAGTAAAGTTTCCATCTCTCAACACTATTAGGTTCCCATAGCACACTGCCAGACAGTTTTGTTAAAACAAAATAGCTTTTATAGCTTCAGCTATTATTCAAAAGTTTCCACTAGGCTGCAAATAGAAAGTACACTATAAGGTACTTTTACAGGCTGCAAAAAGGGTGTTTAAACTAGAGATTATATATAATTGCATATCTATAATTCTGCATACACACACACACACATATTTACATATACAATTAACCTGAAAGAAAAGGTGTGGGGTTTTTTCTCCCTCTCCTGTGGAGAATGGAGAAACACCTCAACATTTCTCAAGAGGCACAGATAGTATCTGATTTTGGATACAGAGGGCCATTAGCTGAGTTAAAAAAAAAATAAGAATAAAAATGTTAGAAAGATCTTTAAGTAATTGCCCTAAATGATTGTCTGCAAATATAAAACATTGTATCTGATCGTTTCCAGAACGTATTTAAGAATTTGTGCTCTACTCTCTGTAATATTGTCCCTTCTCTTATTTTGATACATTGATATTCTTACTAATAGTGTTGAAAATATTATGCATCCGTCTTATTTCAGCTCCTTTAATATATATTGCCAGACTCCATGATATGTTAAGAGAAGGAAAGAAGGGGCTGAAATCTGCCAAAAATGTTCTTTTAGTCAAAATTCAGATCAAAGTGTTAGCACTTATACTGAAGTACCACCATTAGAATGAAAACAAGGCTAGGTAATTGCTGTAACAATAATAATATAAGACTGGATTTAATGTCCCCCTTCATTGCAAATCCATTTGGCATCCATGCTAATTGTTAGTCTACGCTCAGAAAAAAATTATTTGATGTGCCTGTGAATATCATATGTGCCCTGTACTTCTGTAGCACTTCTATTGTAATTCAACATTAATTATATTTCACATTAATGTACTCCATTATGTTGCAATATGAATTGCTTGCATTTTGTAAATGATAAAATTAAGCCCACTTTTGTCTGCTTTAATCCCATTTTACTCTCAGACTTCAGTACCAGAACACTTTTTCTGTTGCATTACCAGCACCATGAATCCACACAGTGAATCTCCTTTTACACAGAAGACACTTAATTTTGCTATCCTTTTTCCAAAAAGACCTCCTGATTTTTATCACTCCTATATCGTTTTACTTTTTTTTCTTTATAACTGCTATTGAGAGCATAAACTATAAGAAAATAAAAGGCTATTGGAGCTCTAGATTTTGGTCACCACAGATATAGAAATAATAAACACACATGACAGCAGACTGCTGGTGAATGATTTTAAGAAATGTGTCGCTTCACGTACACCCTGACCTCTTCTCTGTTAGCATGACATTTGCTCAGGGATGCCTAGTGTTTATTTTTCCCTGGCTGCGTTTACCACAGGAACATGGAATAATAGAGCAAGACTTGAAAAATCCCAGCAGCTAGAGTTTTTTTGATCTTTTATTGAGTTGTAGACAGCTATCCTTACTGAAGGGAGTTTGACTGGTACAAAGTTAGGAAATTAAAGAGAGAATAATAGACGGAAAGACAAACAAATATCTTTCCAGGGGAAAAAAAATGAGAAAAAAAAAAAGGCAGGGCACTACTTAAACATGTTCTGAGGTCCCATCACTGACATAGCTCAAAATGGGAGCTTTTACCAATCCTCCCCCTCCATAATGTGTCACACTGGCTGACTGCCTTTCATCTGTACACAAGATGCTCTCAGGCCAGGCTTTTAGGGGAGTCTGTGTTTTTGTGCATAAGCCTTAGGTACTTGGTGTGGGCAGGCTGAAAATCTATGTACAGTCTTTGCACTGCTTAGCTGACCACTCTTTCTGTCAAGTATTCACATCAAACATGGCATTTCTTACTCCAACTTACTGACCCTTTGAACTAAGCTTTCCAGAGACCGCCTAGCAAATGAGACAGCTTAATGCCTCTTCTCTGCTGGCAATTACCTACTCTCTCAGAATAGACAGTCAGTTAGGAAGGGCTTAACAAATATTTGGTTCAATAAAAGCTTTGGGAATACTAGATTAAACACTTCCACACTGTGAGCAGGTGAAACAGCATTCGATTAACTACAGGTTTGTACTGGAACCTCAGGAGAGCTTGTATGACTCTGTAGGAAGGTTGCCAATGCTACACCAAAAGGCCTCATCTCATTTTCATAAGTAAAAGTGGAAAAATGTACATTTCAAAAAGCAGTTATTTTAGGTTCCTAGCCATGTTCATATCGAGGTCTCAAAGGATGTGGCTTACAAGAGAATCCAGCTACAGCAACCTAAGGCCACTTAGACTGAGAACAACTACATGAACCCTCTGCAATATCTGCTTATGGTATTTTCTGCACTGGCTCTCAAAATTTATATAAGCAATCACATTCTTCAGGTAGTTTCCATGGGGCTTGCAATGTTGCTCTCAGAAGTGCTGGAATCACAACTTCATTACAAACTGCTGGGGAGGAGAGAGCACATCTTTATTTTCTATGGTCAAATACCTAGGTCACTAAAATCTGAACCACATGAACAGAGAGACATAAAAAATGCTTTTTCTAAAGCTGAAGGCAAAAATTGTCATCCAATGTCTAAGAAAAAAATGGAAAACAAAACTACAGCAGAGGATGAAGAAAAGAAAAAGGAAGGATGAAAGGGAAAATAAGCGACAGAAACTGAAGACAGAGCTGTAGGGATTTCATTCAGTTCTGCTTTTCAAGTAAGGTAAGAAACCCACGCTGAAGGTTCCTCTGGAACTAAAGACATGAGCAGTTACTTCGGAATTGAAAAGCCATAGCTGCCTTGCCCACAGTCAGGCCTTAACTCAGCAGCAGTTCAGTTATGTCACTTTTTGGCTCAAAAAGTAGTAACAGGGCAGAAATTTCTGGTATTGATATATTGATAGAAACACATACTCCACAACATGCACTAAATGCTGCAACCAACACCAAAAAAAAAAAAATGTGAACCAAATTTGGGACATCTCTGACAAGAGCCATTAGAGATACTGCATAATAGTGTTTAACAAAAGTTTTCCAAAAGTACTCTAGCTGTAATACCTAGCATATTCCCTAAAACTTTCCAGAAAACAGTAAAAAGAAAGAAAGCAATAGTTTAAAAAAAAAAAAAAAAAAGCAATAGTTAAAATTGAAAGAAAGCAATAGTTAAAATTGAACCTTGCAGCTCCATATTGAAAACTATTAGGTACGTGCAGTGGTTTCCCAAACTATTTTTAAAGGGAATATTCTCTAGTATCTCAGTAAAATAAACATTTATTCCATCCAGAAAATATTATAAATAAAGTGAATATCTTTTGGAATTCTATAAACTTTCAATTAAACTCCTAATAAGTCTCCTGGCGTTAGTTATGCAATTCCTGCTACTACTAACATATAGTTAAACATAGGGCTTCATTCACACATTAAAATTTCATGTAGACTTATTAGATTTTTAACATGAACATAGAATGTACATACTGCATTTCTAACATGCATTATTTAGTTTAAGAAAAGAAACAGTGCTCGAGTTCTTTATCAAACACCTCAGAATTTGTCAACTGTCAACCCAGTACCTCTGCACTAAGGAACACTGTTGGTTTTAGGCTAATAGTTGACCAGAAGCTGAGATCTACAGCCTTTATACAAAGAGTACAAGCACTGGCATGTGCACACAGAGAATAAACTTGTGGATCAGCCACTGGGTCCACACAGATTTATTTAATATTCTCTTTCCACAGTGCCCCTTTAGCACAGCAGCCTGCCCAAAACTGTGCATGCACAGGGCCAGAGGATTCAGTGAAGATGTAATGAGGCTTCTCACTGCTTTCCCTGAGCCAAGATCAGATGCTACAGTAACAAAGCATTTGAACAACAGTTCCCACTCTCTAGTTTGGCCAAAAGACAAACATAAATCAGTAAAACAAAACACTAATGCTCCATAGAGACAAAATATGCAGTGCTTTTGAAAGTATTTCTGATGCTTTTTAAAGCATCACAGTGTTTTAATACAAATGCTCTTGCCAGAACAGTTTAGCCATCTGGGATATTGCAAAGGGACAGAGTATCACCTTATCAGCGCATTTACAATTTGCTTGACAGTTCACCTCTGTTTAACATAGATACTGCTGTTACATTTAGCTAAAAAATGGAAGATCACTAATAGAATATAGAATGCAAAAGCATTTCTTCAGCTTGCACTCCTTAGATATTTTGCATGTAATTAGTTCTCATAATAAACATCATATTAACATGAATAAATATCATATTAATATGATTCATATGTTTATATGAATTAATATGATTCATATTGTGGAGTTGTTCTTGGAGGAAAATGGCCGCCCGATGACCCAGCCATAGCAGACGTTGCACTCAGCACGTGGCGCAGAACAAAAGGATACTCGGAACCTGTGACCTAAGGGAAGAGCCACAGAGCCGGACAACAGCCAATCAGGAGAAAGGCTCCAGCCAATCAGATGAGACGGGAGCGCGCGCGAGAAGGGAACTGGTGCATAAGGGACAGCTTTGTTTCAATAAACGTCTTTTTTCAGGTTGATTCACATTGGATCGTTCTGAGCCCACGTTTTTTCTCTCCTCACATATAATATGGATTAATATCATATTAACATGAAATTGAAATAGATTTTCTGAGGCCAAACAGAACAATAAACTAACTTGCAATGGTACAGTAGTCCTTATTGTGGTCCAGACAGAACACATAGAACAACTAGAGATACAGCCAGCTTCATACTTGGGCTCCTCTTACAAGAAACTCACCAGTTTGCATGTCCCTTCCTTGCATGCCTTTGAGAGACAACAGAATTAGCAGAAGATCTCCAAAGTGGATGACAATTTATGCAATTTAGTTAGATACTCAGTTATTCTCATTTCTCAGCTTTAACAGAAGCAATTGGAGTAGCAATGACAAATTCACATTATATAATGTGTTATGTTCACATTTGTTCTCTAAAGCTTAGACCATAATGCATCATATCTGAAGTCTTAATTACTGTAGGTCGATACTGAGCTCTTATAACTTGCCACGAATACTAGTTTCTTTTTCTCTATAGTTAACTAATTTTAGCCAACACGTCTGTGTCTCATGCTTTGAGACCCAGAACAGACACAGAAAGGAAGTTCACATGTAGTAACTAGCTTCAGCAGAGGTATAAGCTCTCCCATGCTGAACTTTAGGTGCCACAACTGTTACTACGAAGGTACCCTGCTGGCCTGCAGTCACTGCTCTGAGCATGCTGGGGACACACCTGGAGTCCTCACCCTAAGTCTTCAGGCCTTATTTAGACAAAGGCTCATAGGCACAGCACAATACTCAAAAGGAAATAACAACATCATCAAGGAACAGAAGAGCCCAGAAAGGAAACAGAATTATAACCTGGGTGATTTTTACAGAAATGTATGTGATGACTGAATGCATGAATTCTTAACAAAATAATCACTATATAATCACTACATAGCTTATTTTAATGACCATTGCCTCTCATTATGCTTGGGTAATGGCCTCTCCTATTATTATTCCCATGAAAGATAAAATAGCATCTTCAGAATAATGACAATGCAATGTAAGGGAGCAACTGTTCAGGAAATACAGATATTTCCAAATGAAAAAACAAAGAACTCCATCCTTTTCCCAAGTATTTGCAGCTTTACCAAGCTCCAAGAGAGAGCAACTCAGAGAAAAACAGAAAACGCTTTTTAAAAACTATTGTTGCCAACCCCAATTGAAGTGAAAACGTTATCAATAAACAATCCGAGAGAAACATACCCAGCTTCAATCAAACAGCTTTTCAGCAACCTGAAAGTGAAGCTATATAGAAGAATGAAAATAGCTGACACTTTCCCATTGCTGTCCCCTAACTCATCTGTCCAGGTGAGTCATGATCAAACAAATCCACATATTTGCAATGTTCTTTAAGGCTGTGAACAAAGTGCATTATCATACCATAGAGATTTCAGAATTCTGCCTGGCCCAAAAAAATCTATTTCTAGTGCTCCATCTATTTTGCAAATCACTGCAGCAGAACTCTGCAGCATCCCTGCCAATTCCTGCAGTACTCATTTTTCTGCTGTTTCCCTGAACACATCAGCTGTAACTTTATCAGAGTAAGATGAACATGGAACAAGCTTTCAAACTATCAAAACGCAAAAATCTTTTCCCCTTGCTCCTCCACCTTTCTTTTCACCTACTGCCTCCTGTGTTTGAAGAAACCACAATACTTTCCTCTAATTGCAGTAGTTAGGAGACAAAAGGCTGCTATCTCTTCACAAGGAGAGGAGGTGCTGCAGTTTTTAGCTCATTGCTTCTTTCAGCTTCCATGTTTTTTCCTCACCACATCCTTGTTCCATTTCCTCAGAACAGAAACAAACATCACACATTATAGACCCATTTTCTTAAAGAGATAATAAAATCACACACTTTGTGATTTGGAATATCTTGAAACCTGAGTATTCCAAAGTACATCTACTGCTCTTTCTCGGAGTGATGAATCAGAAAGGGTCAATGCTAAAGATGCCTGGTGTATTCATCTAGAGAGGCTGTGAGTAACTCAAGAGTCTGCATTGGTCTGTCTGGATTTTAGAGCCAGAAAGTGCTTTCAATCTATTCCCATAGAAATTGAAATCTAAATTTAAAGATATTAAACATCTAGTCACTCTTCTCAGGTGCACACTGTCAGAAGAAAGGTATTTGTGCAAAGCATTGCAGAAGAGCCAAGCAGCTTGTTCTTGGAAAAAGCTCTCATCAAGTTTGCAGAATGGAAGCAGCTTTATGTCCACAAATTCTTACCATGGTAAGGAGCGTTGCTAAAGAACCAGCATTTGGGAATGGAGGTTCAGCTAAGCAGATCATACTTACGAAAGGGCAGGAAACACCAAAGTTCAGATGTAGCCTGAGCTCAGCAGCACTTCTTCAGGACTCTCCTTTCAGGTAGAGGAGAAAACAAAGGAAAATATTCTGGAGAGGGAAATCTAGATGCTTGTCCTCAATAACTCTAGGTCAGACTTCAAGAATGGTTGAGGTTGGAAGGGACCTCTAGAGATCATCTAGTCCAACCCCCCTGCACATGCAGGGTCACCTAAAGCACGTGGCGCAGGGTGACATCCAGGCGGGTTTTGAAGATCTCCAGAGAAGGAGACTTCACAACCTCTCTGGCAGCCTGTGCCAGGGCTCTGTCACCCTCACAGGAAAGAAGTTCCAGACCTTGACAGCCTTTTGGACTGCTTGGCAGAGATTCTAGTGATCAGACACCGATCTCTGATATTTCATGGATAGAAATGACTTGTTCTGAATTGTATTGTCTTTTCTTCTTATCATAATCTTTCCTAGTATACATCTTCGTTTTCCATATGTATTTAGAAAGATTTTATTGTTTGCACTCTGACTGGTTCACTATCTCCTCAGAGACCTCTGCAGTTACAATTCATATTTTGAAAATGCCCTGGAAATCAGCAGGACAACAGTAGTCTCCATGTCCCTCTGAAAGCAGATGGCACAGTAAAACACCACCACTAATTGATGACATATCCAGTGCTCCTAAATGTGACTCCTTTACTACATAGTTTTATTCATGAATAAGAAATCAGAGGAATGGCAGTAACTGACAATTTTGGTTGGTATCATTAAGTCACGCCTTGAGAATTAGACCAGCTAATACTAGATACTGCAAAGAAGTTTGTAGCTGTTCCTTGCTTGAGGGAAATATATTAATTTGGTCAGCAGTAAGGCCGTGTTCTTTTCATTAGCTATTACTAGCCATGTGGGAAAAGGGCCTGCTGTGCACAGGTGGCTTGGACATCTCCTTCATGCTTCCAAGACCTGTTTGTGCCAGTGGGACAGAGTCTATTACAGGCAAGGAAGTGATTCAAATTAATTTTCTCCAGGCTAGCAAAACCATTTAATTTAGTCTTGTGAGGCAGAACAAGAACTTGTAGTAATGAGAATGACTGAGGCTGCAGAAGCTGGGGAAAAGCATTTGGGGCTTTTTAACTAGACTCTCTGCTTAGAAGAACTCTGCTGGCTTAGATATTATAGCCCCAAAGAGCAAGAACCAAGCCACAGTCAGCTTACAGGTGAGCTCTTTTCCACTGTCTTACTTCAAACGGACACCAACCCAGGCACCACTGCCACCACTACTGCTCCCAACATATGGTTTTAGAAATAACTTTTGCTAGAATGACTTTTTTTTTTTTTTTTTGCCATGCCAATCAGTATGATCAACTCAGTCCACACAACTGGTACATATACACTAGCCAACAACATGGAGACAAAGAATGAAGTATATATTTCTGAAGTCTCAGTTATTTCTAAAAACTCACTGTTCTGTAAAATATTGGAAAAGCCTAAGATATAAATAGGCTTCCAAGGCACCAGTCATCACAGCTATCCTGGTTCTTGGTCATCACACTCCCAAGGACAAGTACCTAACAACCGAGTTGAGGCCATGGTTCACTTACATTCTCAATGTGAGCTGAATGGGCAAAAAAATATATAGTTATACAACAACTGCTTTCAAACCTGCCAAGTCATAAAGTACCTCAGTTCTATGCAGAGGGACATCAAAACATTCTATCTACCAGAAAACTTCTGGATTTTTAGTAATAACTCTTAAAAATGACTGACTCAAAGTCTGGTATCTTTCACAACTTGGAAGTTGCACTAGTAGTTCTAGTGCCTCAAATCTAAATTCTCCTTCACTCCTGGATCCGTTATATCCTTCTAATTGAAACCCAGTAGAACCATGTTCCAGAATAAACTTACAGTCAAAAAATAGGCAAAATTAATTCCAGTCTGAGAGTTCATCTCTTAAATGAGAATCAGATATGAGAGAAGTAAACTCCAAGTGGCAGTAGAAAGAGAATAACTCTGTCAATGTTTGTTGGTTTAGAATTTGGTTCAGATTTTTTCTTAGACACATGTGGTTTTTTTAAATTAAAAAAATAAGTATTTGCACATGTAATAGTTATTTTTCATGCAAAAATACATAAAACTATTCAACTGGAAAAACACTTTTTCATAGAGATAAACTGTTTGGATAAAAAGGGTGATCACATCTCCCGCTGTGGGGAAACTGAGATGGCCAGAGCAGCAGTCAGCTTTAATGCAGGTAACTCACCCACTCTCCTGTGCAGCAGCACCAGTACCTGTGC
>NW_010579977.1:42813-59075 GCF_000705375.1 Tinamus guttatus
GCCTTCCATCTGCTTGTGAGAGTCACGGAAGACAAATAATAAGGCTGAACAAATGACAGCAACCTGCAGGACGCATCTGACTCCGCACAGCACGTCAGGAAAAACAGCACAGGGAATACGTGTGCCCAAGGACAGCAAAATATCTCTTCAGTGATGGGCAAGGCAGCTTTTAGCTGCTCATACCATGAGCTGTGGCACAGAGCCCAGATACTCACTTTCACTCTGGTTGTTGCTTAAGAGGCTTCCTGGCTTCCCAAGTAGGTTTATACGATCCATTTAATTATTTCAGAAGCAAACACTTTGCTTATTAGTAAGTCCTCGGCTAAACGAACAAGAGAATGTTCAGTTTGCTGAAAAATAAACTCTCTGGAAAACTGAAGCTTCCTAATACTACTCTTTCACTATCCTATTTCTGTGTTGGGGTTTCACAGTCCATTCTTAAACATTGCTGAGCCTTCTTGTACTTTAGCAGTTTTGTGGAAAGTAGCTTTGCATGACATGAAAATAATGTCGTGAAGCAGCTTCGGGATACATTCTAGTGTTTTCTGCTACACCTGTAACAGGACTGGAAATGAATCAAAGAAATTCTCTGTGGAACATTATGGTAAAGGGAGTACACTGAGGTGCATAGCACAGTGCAGATGCATCCTACCCTCCTTTCATACCAAGGCCTTGCTCACTTTTCTTTCTTTTCCAAGATCTGCCATTTTAGAAACAATATACTGAGGATAACTTTTCATATAATACTGTTCTGAAGAGAGTCATCTTTTTCATACTACTGTACAGTTGCCATAACAACTTCATGTAACATCTTATTTAATAATCACTTCTCTGCATCCTTTTTAGCATTCTAGTTGCCATGACAACAACATGCATTTTATGTCATACCTATTTCCCAACCCTCTTACATATGTTTTTGTTGCTTTAAATGACATCAGAATCAGTCTCTATTAAAAAGATCAGACTGAAATCTAATGCGAAAGAAAGCATCTTTTTGGAAATAAGTTCTAAACTTGTTAAATAACATAGCTATATCTTCACTGCTGTATGTGCAAACATTTGTTTAAAAAAAAAATACAAATACTATGTTTGAGGTGTAAATGTAGATAATATAGCTATATAAAGGTCCAACATTGCATCTAAAAAAAAGCATTATCTATTAATCTAAAAAAAAAAAGGAGAGAGACTTGCTTAAACTAAGATAGTATGCTTTCAAAGTGTAGCTTATAGAGGAATATTGGCTTCACCTCTGCAGCCCTACAGGTAGGTCAGATATTTATGTTGGACCAGACTACCACCAGAGCAATGGTATTTTTCACTCCTATATAACAGCAACCTAGAGGAACTGTGTTCTTAGCCTCAAAAGGGGGGGGAAAAAGCGGGGAGGGGAGAATCTGTTATCAATTTAAGTTATGTGTAATGGTAAGGATTTGTACTTCCTATCATTATGAGATGTTTGTTATCACATGGTGAGATAATGTATAAAAAGCTACCCCATCAGTGACAGTTTTGCCATGGATTTCAGAAGAGTTTAACATTTTAAAAATGGTATTTTGCAATTTACATGATCATGGTCAATTCATATCACTGGGTTGCAACAGATGCAGGTCATTCAGGCCAGCATTGGAAATAATTCTTCATGGAGATGTCAGGTGAAAGACTGAACAATTCTAGGTCTCTTTTTTTAAAAAAAAAAAAAAGACACTAAAACAAGCTCTGTTAGCTGGAACCTACTTATTTCTCTCTGAAAAGAGCCTCACTATTTCATCACTTTAAGTGCAGCCTGTAGAAATCTTCTTACAGTGCTCAAATTTGTGCAGCTGTCTGAACTATAAAGTATTAACTAGCTTTGAAAACTTAAGATCATTTCAAAAAATATTTCCAACCACCTCCTGTTATACTCCAGAACACACTTTATGTATCTGCAGTCTTATAGATGTTTTCCCCAACCAAGGGAAATGTTTTAGCTCTCCTCAAATATTTCAAGTTTCTTTTTTCCACAATATGAAATTTGGAGTCATTCAAAGTGCAATTCATGGTTCCTGGGGACAGTAGCTTCAACAGCAGAGGTAAAAATATTTCAAAGAAAGGTGGTTTGATTTTTAGAATTAAAGAGAAAAAATTTATTTGTGAGAAAACATGGAGGAGAATACAATGTTTTAGTTGACAGGAAAGGAGAATAACACAGTGAAAGGAAAAGGCATGGAAGGTAATGAGCAGATCAGACATATTAATCTTTTTCACATTGCAAGAGCTAGGCAATAATCACCAAAAGTTAATCAGAGCTTTTATCAGAGCTTTTTTTTTTTTTTTTTGTAAATTCCTTTTAAATTCAGTAGAATAAAAACTAACAACTTGACTAATGAAATATGCGCTTACTTAAACAGTTTTTACTTCCTGCCTGCTCAGCACGTAAACTGCAAGCCACTTGAAATTAAGAATGTCCTGTCTTCGACTGCTTAAAGAGAATTCTGCATAGAAATGCATCTCTTCTACTTTTTCCTTTTTTTTTTGTTTTTTTTTTTTTGGAAAAAGCAGTGCTGAATCTGAGGGAAACAGGATGTCTCTATGCAAACCACTTGAAGACCTCTCTCAGCATATATTTGTACCACCAGATGGCTGTAATAATAGTAAATTGCCTTACTCTGGCAATGCAGAGCTAAGTACAGCCTGCAAAACTTTCCTGGGGTAAGATAAATCCCACGTTGTTGCAACACAGGCAGCAGTTAAGAACATGCACTGGCTAGTGCCTCAATACTGCAGTCACTAACTGACACATACACATATGTCTTAAGTCTTTCCTTCCTCTAGTGCTTCCTGCAGAGCAGACAAGTCTTGGGAAGCTATTTAGTAGCCCTCACATCACGAAGAGATTGTAAACAAGCTTTGTAGTCAACATGCAGCACCATGAGATGACAGAGAAATCTGAAAAGACAAACTGAAGACATGGAAGACTTTCAGTTGTTTCGCAGGTGCCTTAATCTAGCTGAAGTTCAAGTTTTCTGGTCACTGGAAGTAATAGGTATCTGAAGCCTACTACTCACAAAAAAATCTGACCACTAGACATTATCAAGAACATTTACCAGCTGAGAGGTGGACAGATAGACAAATAGTTACATAAACGTGAGCAGGAACATAGAGAATGATAGAAAATAGTGGCAGTTGGCATAAACACAACATGCAATTCAGAGACAATCTGAAGAGGAACTAAATTCACATCTAATTGTTTGGAAGGGAGAGTGAGATAAAAGGGGTTAACATAGAAATCTTTTCAGAGAAAGTTATGTAAATGCTGCTTCTTGCAATTATCAAGCTACTACAAGTAAAATCTGCGCTGATTTATTAATTTTCAATTTATTCTTGACTCTCAAAATGTTTCTAACAGTTACCATTTCCCTTCAACAGTATTTCCTCTGGGTGAATTAAGTATTTGTTTAGGACAAACATTAACATGCCTTACTAAGAAAGAGAATAACTTTAATTATGTCTTAAAAGGAATGTAAATGTTCATATTCTTCCAGAGCTTATTTTGGGAAAAAGCACAATTGATAAGAAGCCATAATAGGTACAAACCCCCTCTGTCCTCCTACATACATTTATGCAGCTGCCTTTTTTTTTTTTTTTTTAATCAGTACTCATGAGCACAAATTCAACCCTCATGCTGATTTGGTTTAGCCAGGTGATAACAATATTTTCCTCACTTTCAAATCATCAATATCACTGTTTGCTCAGTATTCCACTTAGCATCTCAAATACAAAATACTACAGATTTAGTTTATAAAAGTACAATCTTCCTCAGTCATCATTTCTGTAAAGTAATTCTCGGCACACAGCACGTCAAAGGGAAAATATTCGGTATCTTATCTTTATAGCTTTCAGTTTTAAATACGAATACTTTACCTAAATATTTTATTCACCCAGAATATTAAATCACATTGTCTCTTCTGATCAGCCTAAGTAAAAGTTTATGGTGAAATAAAGCAGAGTCTATTAGCGATAATCTATCAGCTTTCAAGTATAACACCTTAGTGTATTTTTAAAGCATTCAGCTATTAGGAGTGATTCTATGGTATCTGCTAATATTTTCCATCTTAATTTATTGCAATTTTACCTCAAATCATTGTGCATGGTTTGGTCTCCTCTTAGAATTGCCAGTTCTCAAACTGGGTGTAAGATAGTACCTGAAAACAGCTTCCTCTTCTATAAGGCCAGTCCTTTGCAGCATGCAGGAAGCTAGAATCTGGAATTTATTTTTAGGTATATCATGGTTTTATTTTATCACATAAACAAGTCCAGAAAACATTATAAAAATTAAAAAAGCATCAGGATAAGAAGCATGATGGGTTAGGATAAGAGGCTAACTGTCCTGCTTCTTACAGCACTCAGTTCACATCTAAGCGCTTATTGTCAGAACAAATACAAGGAAATGGAAGAGTGGCAATGAGCAGGCGAGTCTATTAATGCAAATAATTGTAAACGTTCTACAACATGTCCTGACTCTATGGCAAGAGTTATCTTTTCAGACTTCACTCTTTGGATATGCAGTACAGTACTAGCCACCTACAGAGAAGCCAGAGAACAGGAACGGCTACGAAACAGCTTCTGTGTCTTCCTGATCTCTGCAGACCAGGTAGGGTGCCCACCAGGGCTTACGGAGCAGCCTATGGATTCACCAGTCTACTTTCCATTGTACTGGCCACAGCGAGCCCCAGAATGCCCATATGGCAAGTGGTGACTGCCAGAGAGCACCAGTGATGCAGCAACATAATATCCCTCCTTTTTGCCATTCTCCCCGATGCCTCCAGCTCACTGGGGGATACCTCAGTCAGAGAAAAAGTATTAGGTGCCTGCTTAAGCAGCATTATGTCAGCTTTTTGCTACTGTAGCGGCACACATGCTCCAGTACAATCCACATCAGAACCTCTTCCACCCACTACAGACTGTAAAACGGCTCCTGGGCATGTTTTCCTAGACAGCTAGGAAGACAACCAGATTTCTTAGAGTGGCAGGAGTCTTTCAGGGACAATTTGCTTGCATTATTTGTAGTAATGCAGGAAGCTCTGCCTTCCAGCTACCATTATTTTCATTGAAAAAAATAGCTTTTGTTCACAGTGAGTAGAGCCAACATTTTTATTATGCACAATCGCATCCTGTATCATGGCAACTGAGAATTTAATATTATATTGCTGCCTTCTTCCAATAAACTGATTCGTTGCTTTGATAGCAGTGCTAATTATACCATTGACGGAACTGCAATTAAATTATCATCATCATAATTTACCATTGACCAATATCAAGCAGTTTACTTCAGACAACTGCCAATTAGTAAGTTTTCCAAAAACGTCCTCCAGAGACATGATTTACAAGTTCAGCTGTTAATCTAATTGAAGCACAAACAGAACTGTCAGCACTCATCCAAATGTTATGTGGTCTAACAGGTCATTGCTTCGTTTTGGAAATATTGCACCTCTACTGTTTAAGTAAATTTGGGGGTGAGAGTACTAATAAATACTATCAAGACAATCCCCACTTACAACTATCCCTACTTATGTGAACAGCTCCTGCCATGTTTTACCATAATTCCTTCAAATTTGGGGGAAATGAATATAAGCCTGCTCATGAAACATCATACAGCAATTTGGGAAGCATTCTATTCAGTGCTTATTTTGATCCTTTGCCAAATGCAAAGGATAGAGAAGTATTATAGCTAATATGCTTATATGACACATTTCTTCAAAAGTTTCTCATTAGGATATATATGGAACTCCTTTCCCTGAAAATCTCTGATGTAAAACAAAGCAGCTTCTCTCCTATGCAGATAAATTGTCAGAAATTAATCTAACATTATTATTCTCCAGATTCTGTTATTCTGAATAGTGTATTTTAGAGGTAGAAGAAATAATACGGCATGGCCAGGATGACATAAAGAATCTTAATTACAGAGCTCTGGTTATACATCCTGGTGTATTTTTTCCCCACAAAAGCAGCTATCCTATTGTATTTCACTCACCCTAAAAGAAGCACAACCCAAATGTGTTCCATAACGTTCAGCTGTTTGCTAAGGGTCAGTCTGAGAGCACAAACGCTTGTGTCTCAGGTGAGCAATTTAAAATCTCAGATGCAAACTCCAAAGAGGTTGCAGACAGCCCACTAAATGTTCATTTCTCACTTACACTATTAAATATTAATGATGGAATAAAAATATAATTATCATACAAGTTCACAGGATTTGTCAAGGTTTGCTGAAGAAAGGAGGACAAAAGACATTAACATTTGAATTTGATGGACACTATTCAATCATGGCTAATTAGAGATGCTGTAACTTTACATTAGTAGTGTCAGCGTCTAAGGGAGAAAAATCCACTTTCAATTAAGTTGGCTGTTTTAGCATCCCAGCCAATTTTACTCAGGACTCTGCAGCAAAGTTATGACTGCCCTGAAAGCCAACTACTACAAAACCCTTAGCCTCAATCCACAGAAGCCTAAGTAACATCTGGGGCATTTATAACACTCTGAAATTACTGACTCTCTATGGCTGAGAAGAAAGCCCATGATCAAAAGGAATTACTCACTTGGAAAAGCATTCAACTAGCTGGTGACTCAGAATATAACTTAGTGGGATTTCCAACCTGGCCTCTGTGTCTGCTAAAACAAATCACAAGAACAGCCACTTTAATTCTTATGAATGGGTAGGCACTAGCTGAGAGTTTGTCTGTTAAGTGGTGCCACTAAAATCAATTGTTTATAAAATAAAAGTTGATCCAAAAGTCACCAGCTTTTTCTTGGATGTTTTTCCACTGACATTAAAATATATCAGTTCAGGCCATTGCCTCATGCTATTAAGCACAATTTAATACTACCAGAATTTGACCCAAAATGCATTAGTACAGACAGGAAAAACTGTTACCTCCACAGATTACACATTCACCTCTCCATAGTTAAATCACATATATTCCTGCTATGGGCTTATGAAATCTGTTTGGATTATTTTTTTTATTTTATCTTAGTATGAGCCAGTGCCTCTTACTTATCTTTCATCGGGTACAATGGCATTAAAACCAGATAAATGTGCCCTCAAGCCTTCAAAAATGCCTGCAACTTCCTTGAAAACAGAACACTGCCTAAAACCAAAGTGTGCATTCCAGTAATCATCACATAAATTGGGGCTGGCTGAATTTTTGCCACACATATATCAATGGCCTAAGGTCAGTCATCTTTTTTTCCTGTTTGTTTTTCTCACATCTTGTAAGGTATATGTTCATTATGTATGTTGTTAGGTTGATCATTAATTACTTGCTGGCAAAATGTTTATTTTGACTAGTAATCCAATGTTCCTCCTTGGCCGGGAATATACACAGTATTCCTTTGTTCCCTGTGATAGCTACTTTCCTAACAGAGAATAAAGAAAAGCTCCAACCTGACAGTGGTTAGCAAACTGTATATTGTAATTCCTTAAGCACCACTGTAAAGACAAAGCAGTTTCCAAAAATATTAATTCGCTGCCTGGCCTCTCAATCAGCTCTTTTGAAAATGAGTGTTCAAGAACACTTTTCTAGCTACCTCTGTTCTCATGTTTTAAAGAAATAGAAACAAAAAGCCAAGGCTTTTTTGAAAGCACAAAGCCATAAATGATCTTATCTGCTCCATAGGTGTACCACTGCAAAATGGTTAGAACTGCAGAAAAGAAAAGAAAAAAGAAAAAAAAAGAGAGAGAGAGAGAGAGAGAGGAATCTGCAGTCTCATTAATCTGTTTTTGAAAAAATGCTGACTTACACTGTCATCCATCCTTTTGATTGCGGCAGAGGATATTTGTGCAAGAAAAGAAACAATCAGGAAGAGGGGAGACTAGAGTTTTCCATTCCTATCCATCTATCCCCAGCTTTTCAGCAAGTCCAGCACGGATCTGCGTGCTCCCTTAGGGAGCTTGCTGTTTATTTAAGAGAAGATGAGGTTCTCATAGTGGCAATGGAGCTGACCAGAACACTGCTCTGTAAAAAATCTCACTGAAAAATTACAACTGTTTACACAACGAGACAGTATCCAGCAAGATGCAAGACACCAGACTTGGTGTTCAGCATTAAAGCATTTCTTTTGGTCAACAACTTCCTTCACTCCCTGGCATATAAATGCATTTACGGCGGAAAGGTCTCTTCCACACAAGTGAAGTTTTGTTGTGGTTGTTTTTCTTTCTTGGTAATTTGCAATGGACAACTTCTCCAGAACTGATTTTGTGGGTTAACTGCACCACATATAGATGGTACAAGCCACTCAACGATGTACTGTTTTCAAAAATGAAACAGATTTCAGTCAAAAAAAAAAAAAAAAATTTTTTGAAAAAAAAAAAAAAAAAAAAAAAAAAAAAAAAAAGGGCATACAATGCCTAGGAGGCTCATTTGGTAACAATAGGTGATGCATGACATGGTTTAATGAAATACATCTTTTCAATTAAAATTGTATCTACTGGAGGTGTATTTAAATTACATCAAACATTTTTCAAGTCTGCAGCTCAGTGCTGTTCCAGAGAATGCACCCTCTGTTACTTGGAAGCATTTCTGGAAGCAGCTAAAATCACTGGTCCAGATGCTTCCTTCGATTTCCTGCCATAAATGTGAAGCAAAGTCACTGTAGCCAGGGGTATTATCCCTCTTCTGTGCTGGTGAAATTGAGACCAAGATTCAACTCATTATTTGTCATTAGCAAGGAGGAGGAGGACTTGTGCTTTTTCAAAATAATAAACAGTGAACGAGCACAGTGCTCCATAACACATCTATTTTTATTTTAAATGGTTTACCCATGGTTGACGAGCCTGAAGAAAATTAAGCTTCATCAAAAATCCTATTCATGCTTTCCAAACTGGAATGAATAGTCTTGTCATTTTACTTATGCAGCTCTTTCAATTCTGTGCTTATGGAACAGCGGTTTTCTGATTGTTTTCTTCCAGTGTGGGCTCCTGATTGCATGCTAGAGTTAAAGCCTCTTCATCCTGAAGAAGAGTTATTACTAATGCATTGGGGGATGCCAGAGCTACTGTTGAGTGTCCAGTAGCTTTAGTAGTTCATCAGACTGAAACTAGGAACACGCAGCGGGTGGGACATCTGCCTGGAAAGCTACAATAGCATCAGTCAAAGACACACACACAAATTAAAATAATGACTCATTATAAACTCTTTGTGCCTCTAGAAGAACACACATATCACAGCTTGCCATCTTGTTATCAAGAAAATGAAAATGCTGCTTAAAATGGGCAAAACGCATGTTCATGTAAACATCCATATTTATAGGAGAGGAAGAAAGTGAAAATTAAACTGTATCAACGTAGAAGCAAAACGCAAAAAAAAAAAAAAAAAAAAAAAACATGAAACAGAAAAGGCTCTTGATACTATGCACATAGCTCTCTCCAAGTAACTCAAAACAAAAGTAGGTTTTTTTAGATAAGCTTATTTTGCACAAAAAATGTGAACATGGGACTCTGTTTTTAAGAGAGGGGTAATTATACAATATTCAGCAACTCTAAGAAAACCACAGGGAGTTTTGCAGCATACACTTATTTGAGTAGGCTTTATGTATTCTCTGGATCCTCCTATCTGTTGTCCAGGGTCTTCCTACAAGTCATATTAAGGGTCTAAACTTAAGGTCATATAACCTCTTCCCATTCAGGGACTTTTCTGTCTGTCATGTTTGAAAGTGCATTTCAGCATGCTTTAGAGTTTGGGAAAAATGAGGTAAGCCACAGTCTACAACCGAGGGTACAGGATTTAAAACAACTTTATATTACAGAATGGATTAATGGTGAAATAACTTTGATAAACACTTAAATGCTAGGAGGCTCAATACATAATAAAATGGTATAGGTCATTTGTAGGGGAACCTTTATTGACTGGAAGTCAGGAGAAAAAAAAAAAAAAAAAACCCTACCTTACCCATGCCTCAACCATTTATTCATTTATTCCCAAAGAATTCTGAATTAAGACCAGGAATATAGGAAATCAAGTCCATTTTGGAAGGTATCTGGCAAGACAATATCCTGTCCTTAGACAGGTTCTTTAACTGTCCAGACAGTGCTCACAAGTTCTAACAGCAAATTTTGGAGGATTATTCAAAATGTACACTAGAGACTACAACTCTGCATAGAACTGATTTTTCAGCTGTACCAAACAAAACAAAACTCACAAACCCCAAGTGATCAATCTAAAATGATCTAAAGCGATCAATCTGAGACACCTGAAGCCAAACACTGGTTTTGGAAGCAAAGTGCTAGCCTTCAAGGCACCATTTACAAATCAGACATAGTTTTGTCAGCAGTCACTCTCACCAAGAAGATGGTGTCAGAGGGGTCTCCATCTGTGCTCCTGATATCCTATTAACAAATGAAACATTCATAGGAACAGACACAATCAACTTCCTTGAACCAATTTTGTTGTGAGAACCAAAATCTCACACATTTCCAGTAAACCCTCCACACAATATCACTGTGAAAAGGGAGGCACTAGCTTTTCACTGGTTTCGTGGACACACTTCTTTCCACATCTGAAACTTCAATTTCCAAGTTGTGCAGTGTTGTCCCAGACCTGCTATTCAGGTCAGACTATTTCATCTGGAAGACGTGCTGAGAACTAAGCTACACCTTCATGGTTTAGAAGGGAGCTCACCAAGGAGCCAGGAACAGCAGGATTAAGAGCCATGAGAGATGCAGCATGAGGCTCCTGTAGCTCTGGGGCTGTCGAGGCTGCCAGCTGCACAGCTTCACACTGGGAAAGAGGGAAAGACAGTGGAGTGAGCATGAGCAGGTTGAGACTGCTGCCTGCACTAGTCTATGTGAGCAACTACATGACCTAAGGTAGAGGCTGACGGTATTAAAAGAGTGAAATAGCGCAGATTTTTTTTTTTTTAAACACTAGGTAACTGAGTAAAAATGGTATCAGAGCTCCCCACAATGGGGCTCCCTACGGTTAGTGTCATGGAAACACATTTCAGCACCCTACTGAAGGCCTTTTACTGTAAATCACTGCTTTCAGCTTCTGCAGCTACTTTGTACAGGATGAGACGTGCCTCTCTCCAGATGAACTTTCTGAATGCCATCATGAACAGTCAGCACAATAAAAATCACAGTACACACAATGTTAAAACCCACTGTCACCTCAAGGGTGACTTTTGGCAAACATTGTCTTTTATGTTAATCCAGCTTTTCCTTCAAACACAATTATGAGCCATTTGTCCACTGGCTTTTCCCAACTAAATTCCTCTGAATAAACTATGCGCCAAATAAGAACTGACAATCAGCAAACATCAGAAGTGGTTTAGTCCTCCAGACTGGTTAACTATAGAGCAGCTGGTCAACAAAGGAATCACATGGGCTTCCTATCTAAAAGGAAGCTTATTCTTTTATGAACATATCCTACCCAAGTCAAGTTAGCAAAATGAAAAATAAGAAAAGGAGAGAGAGACAGAGGGGAGGAAGTCAACAAAGGAGAAGCTCTCTTTCTTGCTTAGGAGAGAGATGATTCATAAAAAATAAGAAAATAAAAATCTAGAAATGAATACTCAAGCAGGGACATGTTGCACAGGGCAGCATCCAGGCAGGTTTTGAAGAGCTTCAAAGTAGGAGACTCCACCACCTCTCTGGGCAGCCTGTTCCAGTACTCTGTCACCCTCACAGTAAAGATGTTCTTCCTATGGAGACGAAACTTCCTGTGTTTTCATTTATACCCATTAGTCCTTGTCCTCTCATTGGCCACCACCAAGAAGAATTTGGCCCCATTCTCTTTACATTCTCCTCTCACGTATTTGTACATACTTATCAGGTCCCTTCTCCATCTTCTCCAGGCTAAGTAGGCCCAGCTCATTCAGTCTTTCCTTATATGGTAGATGCTCCAGTTCCTTATTCATCTTCATTGCTCTGCACTAGACCCGCTCTAAAAGTTCCATGTCCCTCTTGCACTGGGGAGCCCAGAACTGCACACAATACTCCAGATCGTTGTTTACCAACACTACTATTGTCCACCATTCTAAGACATCAGCAAGGCCTATTTCTCTGCCATGAGCACTACATTTCCTCCAACTCTCTATTACCATAGAACCACCCCAAGCTGTGAGACTACTGTCTCCCCAGTGTCCACCGCGTTATTGTATTTCCCCTTACATCCATACTAGTTGAGCCAAAGCCACTCTAGATACCTGAGCCCTGCCATAGATGCAGAGGCAACATCCACATTAGCAAGCAGTGCAGGAACAGAGCAATGCAGATCAGCTGCAAGTGCTGAGAGCTGATGTTCACACTACAAAAATCTCAAAGTATTTATTCCAGTGTGGTCCCATGGACTGAATGCATGTTAGTTGCTGAAGACATAAGTGAACTCCTTCAGCACAGCTTTTAGCTGAGTTTTCTCCCAAAGAAATCTAGTTTGTATGTTTGGAGACCACTTAAGGATGTGAAACAAAACACAGTAATCCAGGAAAACAGATTTACCACTGAAGTACACTTCTGATCTGAATTAAAACACCAGGGTAGACACACACTCAGATATATCTAAAAGTCTGTTCAAATAAAATGTGATTCAAGCCCAAAGCCTTCACCAGAACACTGCACATCTAATGGCATTGAATCTGGTCCTTTGAGAGGAGGTCTGTAAACATCCTTCATTCACCCTCCATCCTCACTGACCTCCTCTCACCTCCATACCAGGAGGTAGTTCAACCCCGTGTCTTCTCTTTCTTGTATCTTATTTTACTGACTTCCTTTGCACCCAGAAAGATCCACCAAAAGGTGGGATCCTGCAGTTAAGAAACAGATGGCAAGTCATCACAGATTGTCTATCTTTCAAATCACAATATTTTTCTTATCACCTTTGCTATTATCAGCTATCATGAGCCCCACTAGTGGAAACAATTGCTGTTACTCAAAGTAATACTGCTCCTTGAGGTAAATAAGAATTTAACTGAAACCTGATCAATAAGCTTTCCTCTTATGCAAATATGTCTAGTAATAAAACAAGAAAAAACAACAAAAATCATTGGGAAGATATGGGCAATATCATAACAGTTTGAAAACTTTTCTATGACACATCTGCTGTTCTTTAAATGAGACAATCTGTTCATTGCAGAAGCTGCTTACTAAAATCCCAGTTATTTTCCTCTCCAACTAAAGCCTTCATGTCATTTCCCCTAGTCCTTTTTGCTATCTTTTCATAATATATATTTCTGTAGTCAACTAAAAAAGCACTAAAACCTTTGAAATGTTCAGGGCCAGTTTTCACATGCACAAAATTTCAATAACAACAAAAGCACTTAAAGCAGTCACAATCAAAATTACAATTATGTCGGTAAGCAGTATAATTTCACAGCCCCATAAAACCAGATACATATGCCATCTCCCTAAAGTTAGTCTTAGGCATTTATCTTTATTCTTTTTCTTCATGTATTCTTTACAGATACTGTGCTCCATGTTGGCTTCTAGCAGCTCTCAACAATCATGTGAAATTGTTGTGATGTTGCAATGCATTAAGAAAGCCAATCCAAATGACTAAACCCTGAAAAGCCGATCGCAGAACTATGCCCTCCTCTGATAATAAAGTATTAATTGTAGCTCTCCAAAGAGTGAAATGCTATCAAAGTTATGTTCCTTATTATAAGAAACTAATTTCAAGAAAGCAAAATACCAAAATAATTTTATGAGGGCAATAACACATATACACATTCATACAGCCTACAAAAACTATCTTTTTTCTATTTTTCACTTGGCAGTAGTGTTCTGAGTAACTTTTTATTTCCTCTGTGGGATCACTTTATTTTTCAATAGAAAACTATCCATTTTTATATTTTTTTCTCCATTAACAGGAAAACAGTTATGGTTTGGGTTTATTTACAAAGATGCTGTCTTTAAATAATAGCGAAGGGAAAACAGGTTTAAATGGCTCAAGGCAATGGAACTGCATGGGTAGAACACAGCAGTCCTTTTCTACCTTGCTGATCTGGATTAGTCTGTAAAATTTATCTGAAGTAACAGACTGATGTTAGAGGAATTACTCTTACCTGTAAGGTGCATACCAGAACTCAAAGTAGTAATAATATATTTCATCAATCTGAAGTGTCTTTTAATTAACTCGATCTATATGTAATATTCATTTCACTGAATGCTTCACTTTCTGCTCAGCTGAAAATAAAGCACAATCTCTCTTCTAAGAACAAAAACTTTAGCCTTACAGAAGAGTAGAGAGAGACCAGAAACACAGGCATTAATATTAATTCCTTATCTTAAAGAAGGGGCTTGAAACCACAGCCTACCTCCTAGGCAGGTATCCTATCCAAATTACAGTCACTTTCTTCCTTATTATTCTTTAAGTGTAACACATCGTGTGGAGCAGCTCCCAACAGGAGAGACTGAGCAAACCCTCAAGTAAACTCCACAGCCTTGACTCTGAGATTCAAACTTCACATTCTAATTCATTTCAGATAAACATTTAAAGCACAGTGGAATACGCACATAGTTCTATCCAGCTGCTACTGCTCTTATTTTAATGATTCTCTTCATATAAGATAATCACTGAGAGAGAGAGTGTGAGAATGACTGTTTTAGGATGATGGTTGAGACACTCCCATGGCAGGAAACAACATCACCTTTCCATCCCTCAGGAAGGACCCTTCCTTATCTACACAAGGCAGAAAACTCATTAGAAGAAACTACATGAATATCGCCCCCAAATACCCTCCAGCACATTATTTATCATAGTTTTCTTAAACATGAGGGACATATTGGTTTAGATAACTACAAGCAAAAGGAAATTTATTTTAGCCCTAGCATTCCGAGTATGTTCATTTACAGCTCCTGGATGAAGCTACAGCTTCTTCCAGCAACCTTTCAGGTCACAGGGTCTATTTACTTTGAATGAAAAATGTTTCTCAAGGGAATATTCCAATTTTCCCTGTTCACTGTGCTTTGCTGCCAATCATGCAGTTCTTTCAGAAGACCCAATCAGGAATCCTTTTGGATGCAAGATGTGCTCCAGGATCCCACCTAAGCGCACTAACTAATGGGCATTTGGTCTGCATATTGGATTATAACTAAGTAAAACCCAGTGAAACATACCAGGCTATGTGAAGCAGCTGTGGATTCTCCAGCCTTAGAGATGCTCAAAACCCAACCAGGCATGATCCTGATCAACCTGCTCTAGGTGACCTTGCTTGACCAGGGGAGTTGGACCAGATGATCAATAGATTTCCTTTCAAACCCAAATATTCTGTGATTCTGTTTTATAGTGTGGATACTAAGTCTTCAGCACCAAATATTTTCCCTTACAGATCTCCTTTTTTGCCTCATTATTTTCTATGTACCTTAACACTATCTTCTTTCCTGAGCAAATGTGTTTGGCAAATTTAAAATAATTTTATGAGCAAGTTTTGAAACAATACATTTATATTTTTGCATTAATATTAATGTTTGCCTGAAAAGACTGTATCATCTGCTGGATCATATTCCTACTTGTATTTTTCCTGCTCCGTGAGTAAATCTGTTGTCCAGCCGATTTATGTTGCAAGCAATAATATTCATAAGCAAGCAAAATGCATTAAGAGGCAACCTCATTATCATCCCAGATGGTAACCTAGGAATGAAAGGTTTCTTCAAGGGTTTTCCAGAAGATGGAAAAAACAATTGCCAAGTCTCTCTTTGAATTAACTTAAGCTATGCTGGAAGATGTTGGAAAGGCCACCTTCAAGGTATCATTCTAATGACAATCTGAGGCTGTCATAGAAGAGTTGGTGCATTATAAGAATACTATTATCTACAAAAACAAACAAGCAAAAAGAACATTTTTAAATGACACTGATATTCTAAGGCTTCATCAGCAGCTCTTATATGTTATCTTTGGTATGTGTCTAAAAATATAAAATTCAGGAGATTGATAACTGTTGATCACAAGTAGTGTAATAGAAGAAAATCAAGCTAGAGACATTGGGAAAAAAAATCTTAGAATCTAGTTTTAAAAGTTCTGCAAAAGCCCTGCTAAAGATCTTACTCATTTCGTTTTTTCTAGAGCTAAGGTTACAACATTGAAAAATGATGCAGTAATAGTTAGCATAGAACTTACAAATGACCTTACCATACTCAGTTATATGCGTTGGCTGGTAAGAGGAATAAGGCCATTGACACATCCATTTTCCATAAACGAGTATCATTTTCTCATGTTTAGCTTCTGAATGAATAATTTCTAAATAAGTACTATTCTTTTCCCCTCCTTCGAAGCATGCAATTTATTTAAAATTCCAAA